>PVKS010010434.1:0-60180 GCA_004027875.1 Aplodontia rufa | reverse complement strand
GAGTTGTGGAGGGGGGGGAGGGGAGGGATGGGGGAGGGTGGTTGGGGGGGCACTCCTGGAGATAGTTGCAGTGTCCAGAATATTTGCACATTTTATACACATTTTATGTTATTTTGTTGAAATCGTGTAAGGTTGTTTAAAAATAAAAATAAAAAAAAAATAATTGGGCTAGAGAGCTAAATAGAAATTTCTCAATGGAGGAAGTCCAAAAAGCCCATAAATATATGAGAAAATGCTCTACATCACTAGCAATCAGAGAAATGCAAATCAACACTTCACTGAGATTCCATCTCATTCCTGTCCGAGTGGCAAAAATGAAGAATACAAACAATGACAGATGTTGGAGGAGTTGTGGGAAGAGAAGGAACACTTTCACACTATTGGTGGGACTGCAAACTTGTACAGCCACTCTGGAAAGCAGTGTGGAGGGAGACTCCTCAAAAAACTAGGGCTGGAACCACCTTATGACCTGGCTATCCCACTCCTGGGTATTTTCCCCAAAGAGCTAGAAATGGCATATTATAGAGATAAAGCCTCATTAATGTTTATAGCAGCTCAATTTACTACAGCTAAACTATGGAAACAACCCAGATGCCCCTCACTGGATGAGTGGATTAAAAAACTGTGGTACATATATACAATGGAATTCTACTCTGCTATTAGAGAGAATGATATCATGGCATTTGCAGCCAAATGGATGGAGATAGAAAAAATTCATGTTGAGTGAAATATCCCAAACTCAGAGACTCAAGGGACAAATGTTTTCTCTTATTTGTGGAAGCTAGAATACAATTAGAAACAGACTGAAAGTTGGCTAAGCTAATGATAACCTCAACATGGGTGAGTTTTTACATGAGCAGGGGGAACCTTGCCTATGATGCTGGGGGATGAAGGGAGGGAGTAGAAGGGATATCAAGGCAGCTGGAAGGAGGGGTTAGGGAGTTTATCAACTCCGTGGGAAACTTTCTACTTCCATGAGAAGCCCAACTAACAGGGGGGTAAAGTAGGGGAAACATGGGATGAGGGGGGGAAGGGGAAAGAAGAGTTTAGAAAATGTTATATTATGGATTTAAAAGGAAGACTAATATGATAAATTCATTTTCTATGTGAATAATTTATATGTTGCCTTGGCTTAGGATTCACCTATCAAAATAAGAAATACTTTGGAAGTAGTAGCTCCAATTTCCCTTATGGATTTCTGTGGTGGTGGTGGGAGGGAGGAGGCAGGATGGACACAGAAGGATGATAATTTGTATGACAGAAAATTTGCCGAGGAGTTATTATGCTATCAAG
This sequence comes from Aplodontia rufa, assembly GCA_004027875.1. Classification (NCBI taxonomy): domain Eukaryota; kingdom Metazoa; phylum Chordata; class Mammalia; order Rodentia; family Aplodontiidae; genus Aplodontia; species Aplodontia rufa. Next base: position 58,887 of record PVKS010010434.1, on the reverse strand, counting down.
AAAGGAAAAGAGTTTAGAAAACGAAGCCTGAGGATGAAGATGGGCTTCAGTTATAATACAAATGTCCTCCAAGCTATCCTTTGGCAGCAGTGATCCGTAACTTTGAAAGTTCAGAATATTGACTCTGTTAGTAACAGTTTATCAGTGTTAACAAGGGGCATGTTCACACATGACTTCCTGGCCTCCATCTTATTTGACAGTTTTTCAGTTTTTTTTTCTTTGTAACTTTAACCATCATTCTTTATTCAATTATAGTAATTGTGTAACAGACCCAAGTCATGCTCCAGAATAATTAAATATTTTATGATGTTGTTCTTTTGGCTGTGTAGTATGTGATGCATACACACACACAAACACACACACACATATACATAAATATATATATACATATACGTATATGTACATATATATGCATATATATTCATTAGAAAGAATAAAATTATTTGCTTTTGTTGGCAACTGTGCTTTGATTTATCAGATTGCATTCAATCAATTGTGGTTGTTTTTAAGAACAGATAAGGCACTGATCTCCAGAGTTAATTGTTGGATATACCCCTTTATCACGGATGGACTTTATCCAGCTTGCTGATCTGGACATGCTATAGAAAGGCCATGATTTTATACTGGTTGGATGAATATTTGCATTTTCTTATTCACAACTGGCCATTTATATGATTTTAGAGATAGAGAGGCCAGAAACATAATCTAATTTACCACTGTGTTTTTTGGGCCAAAGTCCATAAGTAAGAAGTCACTCTCCCAAGTTTTTAGGTTTCTGGTTACCAGATAATACTGTCTTCCACTTGGAAATTTCATGCAACTTAGTGAAATCAATGGGTAATATGATGTGGTATTAAGACACTCACTAGGACCCTGGATGTCTGTGGGCTAGAGGGATAACTCACATCCAAAATGAATCATCTAACTGGCATATACTTGGCAGGGTTGCACATTTTGCCATTTTCCCAGAAATAAGAGTTGATGATAGAGCTCATATATCCTGTAATTCCTTTTATTTCTTACAATCACTGCTGTCCATAGAATTTTGTAATGCTATTCATACTGGGTTCTTCCTTGGAGGGTTGCAAACAGTGATCAGGGGTATTATTACTAGTCCATTGAACTCAACTAAATCACATAGCTCCTTGCTCACATACACACATCAGTAATTACAGGGCTACAGAAGACTGGACGTTATGCCAGAAACTCATTTTAAAAGATGTTATCATTCTCAGCCAATTAGCTCAGACTCTATTATATTCAAAATTGCAAACTGTTCAAATAAGGATTAAATGTATATGTATTAAGAGGCTAAGAAATTAAGTCTTCAGATTTGAGCTTTTCTTTTCCTATTCTGTTTCAATCTCATTTCTGTCTATAATCATTTTTATTTTAGTAAGTTTCTGTCTTTTCAGAATTAGTTTCCAGGTATAACATCACATTTGTCATTTACTGGAAAAAGCTGTGGTCATCATTCTACCCTTATCCCTTTTATTCTCTTTCTCGTATTGATTTTGCTTCACTTCAACAATTTCCTGTACTATTTTTTGCTAACTCCAAAACATATTCTTCCTTGAAACCTTCTGTGATGGAAGATGTGCGATTTCCTCAATCAATCAGTGAAGATATTTTGTCACCCCAGGAGTCTCTGGATTGGGATACTTTCACAAATATGTTCCAGGATGCCCACTGGCAAATGTCTCAGCTGTCTGTCTGTGTTATGAGTGACAAAGAATGATCAACCATACTTGGCTCTTGCTTGTAAAATGTCCCTTGATCCCCTGTAGCTACTACTTTAGATGGAGGTGCTTTCAGATACAAAAGTGTCCCTACTCTGTTTTCAAGGTGTATCACAAGCAATGAATAAAAGCTGATGGATCCCTACATCTTCCACCAAACTCAGCCCTGTGATAAAACTGGTATAAAAACCAGAATGCACACTTACATGGCATTTAATGTTATAGATGCAATGAGCTTCTCCCCCATCTTCTCTCTTAACACTGACACAATTACAGAAGGATCCACCTCAATGTTTTAAGCTCTTAATTTCTAAATGAACTCTAAGTGTTATTAATGATATTTTCAGAAACATGATTTGCACAGCTGGCCAGAAAAAGAACTCTGCAAGCCTTTATTTACATATCAAAAATAAGAGTTGCTAAAAGAATCTTTTACTATTAACCTATCACTGACTCTTACAGAATCCACCTGTCAGTGGGAAGTGGGTAATTTTGTTTTCACTGTCTTTGTTTTAGCAGATATTGTCAATTAAGCCAAATAAAACTCCAGAAGAATTCATAGCAAATTTGGTTACAAACCAAGAGGGGATTCAACAAAGATGAAGAAAACATAAAACTTTTTATTAAGAATTTAAGCAGAATTTATATTACAATCCCAGAGTGAGCTGATGTTTTGAAATCCCTGCAGATTTTATGAACTATGTAGGACAGCAAATAAGCAATCAGGGAGGCTGGCCCCAGAACTAATGGAACTTTGCCAAATGTTTTTTTTTTTTTCCTTTTGTATCTGAACTGTATAAGTTAGTACTTTTCCTATTCTTGGTTCAACCATGTTCTCCAAGGAATACTGAGTTAGCTTTCTTTAAACACTTTGAGACTCTCATAAAAGTTGCTCATATGAATTGTTTGCTTTACTTTTCCCTCCAAATGGTATAGCCATCTTCTTTCCTCCTCTCTGAAAACCTGTCAGCTCTTTTGAATTCAGCAATGCTACATAAAACAATTACTGTGTACTGATTTGTTTCTCCTTTTACATTTATTCAGGCTGATTTTCCATTCTTTAAGTTTGTGGCTTAGCTATTCCACTCGTACAAAAAGAACTGCTTGAATGTTGAATGAGAATTCATTTGTCCTTCTTTCCTTTTTCTCACTCTCTGTGGGGCCATTCTCACTCTAGCGAGCTTTCAGAAGATGTACAGCTATACCCACTGAGCTGGAACAGGAGGCTGTGGATGATTAAATATCAACAGTGTGTTGTTCCTGTACTAAATACAGAATTAGCCATTGGCCTCCACCTAATGATTCTATAATCTAATTAGACATATTGATAACACCCAGAAGGGAAAAGATAAGAATGCACGTCAGCACAGTAAATTAAAATGGAGAAAACAGAATATAAGAATTTTTGAGAATGTAAAATCACCAAAAAAAAAAAAAATCCAAACTTAGAAGTTGCATATTGCAGTTTTCAATATATTTTGAAAATCACTTCCTTGTTTATCCTACACTATGACCCCTGAGATTACTGGGAAAGAATATCAAATACATACTGGAGTCTTGAACATGAACAGAGTACCACGTAAATTCTCAGTACTGAACTATAAGTAACCTTTTTCTGTAACTAACTTTTGTTGTAAAACCTGAGGGCCTCATTTCTTACTTCAGTATCTCACACATGTGAGCCAAGGACATCCACACTTTTCCCCTTCAGTAAAGGAGATATCCTTGGGTTGGTTTAAAAAAAAAAAAACCTTTGAAGATGTTTGTACATTCTATATTGTTCTTAGAAAGCACTAACTCTCTTGGGCTCACTTCTTAAGAAACACCACATTCCTTCTTCAGTCACATGCTTAAAGCTAACTTAGGGTTCCAAGGTGCTTTTCTGAGGAGATGGTTTGTGTTAGCAGCCTAGAGACCTGCCCTGGATTCCTGCTTTATTACACCTTAGTCTAACACCTAGTCTAACTAGATCTATTTTAGGTGAGCATAGGCTTCTTTTTACAGAACGTGGCTTCATTTTAACCTTGAGGATAATGGGACATCTTCTCACAGTGCTTAACTTTTGGCTTAGTTTGCTTATCTTAGTGACATATTTAAAAAGATTACATCATGGGTCTTATATTGAGAAGCTTTGGAAACCTTTAAATTAGCACTTTTAACACAAAAGATATCCACTTATTAAGAAATGTGAAATGACAATATATTTTCTGGGTTTTCTTCCCTTGAAATCAAAGATGGTTGGGTGCAAAAAACTGTGGCATATAGCAAGGAAAAAAGAACCTAGGCTACTATGATATTTCCATACATTCTGCACGTGAATCTGTTATTTTAACCAACTGTCTGGAGGTATACAGACAGTGGAGGTGGAGTGGAGACAGGCAGGTAGAGAAGGACTACCCGCATATTGCACCTAAGAGATGAGATGGCGAGTCCTATGTTTAACGTTCCACCAGAGCAGGGCTACCCGAGAGGTGACTATTTAGACTTTGATGCACCTCCAGTTTTGGAGACCTAACTATTCTCCTGGAAGGGAGTAGAGCAAGTGGTCAAGAATGGTTTTCAGTCTCAACCTGACCATACTGGTGGTGTGGTCTTGAACTAGTGTCCTAACTTTGAACCTCGTTTTTTTATTTGTACAATAGGTATAATTATACCTAACCCTTGGTGTTATTATAGGGATTAAATCAGATACTATATATTAAGGGTTTGTTACAGTGCCCTCAAACTCTTGATGGATGAGTATTATTGTTAGTTACACAACCCATCCATTGTTGGGGAGCTCTGTCATTAGTTATTTTTAAGAATGAATCAAGACTGTCTCTCTATAGCTTTTGCCCATTTGTGGTTGTTCTCCTAACTGAAAAGCCCCAGAAGACTTGAATGAAAACATGACTTCCCTTCTTCCCTTTGGCAGCTATTCAGTGTCTGCAGCACTTTTATGTTGTAGATTTTGGCATATATTCTTACTCTGTTCTTCTCTCATCCCACTGAGTTATTAACGGCATAGACTTTGCTAGCATTATAAAAATGAGTACTATGGCTCTCATTTCTTACTGAAAAGGAATCAAAAAGGGAAAAATAAAGCACTCACCAAGGAAAATATAACTATGGGATTGAGAACTGATTTATTTTTGAGGAATTTGTAGATGTTGAATCTTCCCAACATAACCCTTTGTAAGCCTTGTTCACATGCTCCCTAACTTAGATTTATATGCCTAATTCATTCTTAATCTCCTTTCAGGTCTTGGTGGAATCACACTTCTGTGACATCTTCTCTGTCCTTTCCCCAGGACCCCACCTCTTAGGAAAGACTCAGTCCTCTGTCCCTCAGCAGTCTGCACACACCTCTTTTGGCATGTACCTCCAGGTGCCATTTAAAATTGTTCACATGCCTCTGTCACTTTTATCAGACTGCACATTCCCTTATAGTAGACACTATTATTGTTCATCTATGGGTCCCCAGGGCCTGAAAGGACACCTAAGTCTTGCTGGGTGCTCAATGTGCATGCAACCTGTTTATGAGCAGTCGGGATTGAGGATGAAGGAGGTGTATGTGGAAAACAAGTAGTTTCTTTCACCAACCACTATTTTCATTCCTCTTTCTCTTCCTTAAATGGTATCTTTAGAAGAGTCTAAAGTTTTAAGCCACTCTTGGCTATAATAGCCTCATTCAAGTTTCATTTTCAAACTTGATTTAAATTTCTTTTCCTTCTTTCTCCTGCATGGGCTCATACTGGGCCCCTGATAACTTTGAGGTCAAGAGACATTATCTGCGTCTGAGTTACTGCCTTTCTTCTCCTGTACTCATTGAAGTCTAGTTTTTTCTGTGTCTCAGGTGGAAAGAAGAAGATATCTTTTTATTTAACAGGTAACTGCAATTATTATTAATATTTTTTGGATTCAGAAGAGATAAATTTATTTCAAACATTATATCTAAATAATACAAAATGTCATCACATTATGGTATATCAGAAATACCTCATCTGTGAATATAATATGTTCAAACCAAAAACAATCTGAAAATTTTGAGTTTAATTAGATAATTTCTATTTTTTTCCCCCCAAAATTACTGGATTTGTTGGATCATTGAATTAAATAGTTGTTTTGATATTTTAAAAAAACTTAGTCTAGCCAAAATTGTTAGAGTTCCAAGACTTGTTTTAAAATCATAAGACACATCAGCTAAAGATATTCATCGCAAAATATATTATTTTTTCATTATTTTATTATTTTTAAAATTTCTATTTGTTAAACCTGGTCTTACAGTTAGGAGGGATTCTTCGTCAAACAATCAAGAACAGAAGTATGATAACAGAACAAGCCAAGGCTGGTGCCAGTCCATGGTGACTGCAATTATATTCTTTCTTTCTTCCATTGGTTGTGGCTGCTTGTCTGGTAAATGGAGACTGGCCATTGAAGTGGCAGGTGTCCAGTGGCTGGCACTCCCATGGATGACTCTGTGTTCATCCTCAGGCCACTACAATATTTGGCTTGTTTGACCTCTTTCACCTCTGTCAACTCCTGCTGTATTGGGGTAGTGCCAAGTCTTGCCAGAAGGCAGCTCTTTTGAGTGGCGTGTGGAAGACAGCTGGCCCAAGTCAAGCTCTGCCGTCCCTGGTGACTTCAACTTCAGAAAACTCACACAGCCTTGTCATGCCATATCCTGAGCTGCAGTGGCTACACTCTTGGGTCTTTCTCTACCCTGCCATCTCTGTCCAATTCACTTCTTTTCTAATTTGATCGACAAAGAATGCAAACTCACTACCTGAGCACTGGCCCAGTTTGGAAACCAAACCTCCAACTTCCCTTCTTGCAAGCAAGACCAATTTCAGTGAGTGGTTCTCTTGCAGCCCGGGATTGGGATTGAGATGAAGGATGGAAACAACCTACCCTTTTTCATGGAGAGGGCAAATTACCCTGAACACAAACACTGCATCCACATAAGGAAAACTATTCTGAAGATTCTGCCCCCCACTCCAGCTTGTGCATGCTTGCAGTTTGGTGGGAGTGGCATGGTTGATGGTGGTGTGCTAGCCCTGAGCCAGTTTGTGGACTCCTGAGAGAGTTCATTCTGTGAAAAGTAACACTCATTAGCACATTACAAGGTTGGCTGAATAACCGAATGAGTGAACGAATTTGCCTATTTTGAACAGTCACTAGTAGATGGCAATCCTGATGCCATACAGTGAGATGTTGGGTGGAAGCAAAACAAGATTAGTCAGGGACAGAACACAGATGCAAGCTCTGGACTACTGTCGCAGTGCCCTTCCTTGCCATCTTTGTAAAACCTCTGTCTCAACAAGGGAAGTATTCCTAACACAAATCAATAACACTGCCTTATGCATCAATAAGAGATTGGGAGAATTACTAAAAAAAATGAATTTTGCATTTTTTAGAATTTGCAACTATGAATAGGGAGGGAAATGTCATTTCTGCCAGAGGCACAGCATCTTGTTCTGCTCTTTTGTAAACTCACTGTCAGGCAATCGCAGAAACTGCTTCCACTTGCCTCTGGGCAAAATGTCTCCTTTTCATAGAAAAATGTCACCTTTTCTCCAGAAAATGGCAGGTGGTTATTATTTTTTTCCCAAAGGAAAAATGACCTTTGCATTTTGTTTAAAAACAACAACAACAACAACAACAACCTCTCAAGGACTCAGGCCTTAATGAAAAGACTGAAAACAATTCCATATCTGCTCCTTTATATTTGAGATTCTACTGTGAAAATTCTGAGATGACACTTACCACTGATGTAGCCTGGAGGCAAATGTCAATGACCAAAAAATCCTGTCATCTTGTTTTCCAGGAATATTTACCATATGCATGGTGGATGCGTGTATTCTTGCTGTTGGTGCTCCCAGATCCAACATACACACACACAAACACACACACACACACACACACACACACACTCTCTCTCTCTCTCACACTCACACATATACACACTCACTCACACATCTGGTCTCTCATCACTTTAACACTTGAAAGCTTTGTGTCCTAATCTAGCATCACAATCTTATACAAGTCCATGAGAGACTCTGAAAAAATGCCATTGTGGCTACATGATTTGTTTATTTTCACACTTAAAAGCATGCCAACTATTGCATATCAAATTAGAGATGTGGCAACCTAAGTCATCTTTTTCATGCCAAGTATTTCATTTCTTTTATATACAGGAGACAATGTCTAGTATCCTTTTTCCCCTCTCTCTCTCTAGTCACATGAGAAAACAGAAGGCAAACAACAGCAGAGGAGCAATAATGTTGGGACCCAACTCTGAAACAAGCAAAGCCTGAGAAGGGGATGGCATGGACAAAGACAGCTGTAGGTCGTCAACCTTGGCTCCACAAAGCTGTGCTCCTGCTTCTTTTGTCAATATCTCATACGCATGGTAGATTTTTTTCTTTCTGGCAATGGTTGTCACCATTAAGAAATGTAGAATTCACCTTACAGACTTGGATTTTTCAACAAAACGATAAATTAGATGATGACACTTAAGATTTACCGTGTGTGCGCTTGTCAGTTCATGCAAATCCTCAGCTGGAGCATGTGAGCGGCACATTAATTACATTGGATACAGGAATAATGTTCCTGCAGCTGCAGCAGTTTGGATATTTGCAGACTCCAGCCTACTCCATCTCTAATTTCCTTAGCAGCTTGCAAAAACCAGCAGAATTACTCTTATAAACAAAGGTCTGCATGGTAATTTATCTCCTATTGACTTCAGTGAAGTCTCCTCATTTAGAATGTTGAGATTTATAATTATGAACTAAGATCTAAGACTTAGCTGGAAAAAATGAAAGATGTTTCTTTGCTCTTCTCACTCATACTGCACATGTCTAGGGATGATGATGCATACGTGTGCCCATCTGTACAATTACACTACTCATTGAGTGCTCACAGCCCGTTGTGACCATCTGTAGGAATCTGTACCATCCTATATAGACACTTAATTCAGGGAATACGATTTCTCTTATCAGAAACATTTACCTTACCTCATGCATTTTCCAACTATTTTACTCTCCTTTGACTTTTTATTTGATATGGTTTAAGACTGACTGCTTTTTAGAATGGGTTATCATTTGAAAAATGAGACACTGTAATAAATAAATGAAGATTAGGTATTGAATCTTCTAAAATGTATCTAGCAAAAGGAATTAGAATCCTATGATATACCTAAATGATACTTAGCCCAATCATCATAGTATGTGCACACAAAAGAGGTGGAATGTCCCTATTTCAGCTGCCAATCTGCCAACAGGATAAAGATTCCAATACACTAGCCATAGTTCTAAAAAGTTTTCCAATACCTCCTTTAAATCAGAAGCAGCAAGAGTTGTCTTTAAATGTTCAATGCAGACTCATTTCATTTCCAGAGTCCAGAGGACAAACTTCCTAAGATGTTCATAGATTCTTTCACATATCATCACTCCCAGAAAACTACATATTTCTTCAAAGTTTTGGAAGAGACTCTTATAGATGCTAATAATGGCTACCACTTTTGAGAGATTCCATGTGCCATGTCCTTTCTAGTCAGTACTTTATATGCCATAAATCATCTGATAAGATGTGTGGTTAAACTAGACTAAGAAAAGTTAAATTATACTTTAAGGGGGGCATAAATAATAATCTATGACTATTACAGTAAATCTTATGCCTCTGTTGTAATCCATGTCAGAAAATCAGTGCTGCACAGAGTTGTTAATTTCTTCAATCAAAAAATTGAACATTTTCCACATACCTGGTAACCACCAGAGCTGTGGGGATTTATTCGTGATTAAGACACACAAAAGTCTCTGCCTCAGGGAGGTTGTTCTTCAGAGGAACATGGGGATGGCAAGCAAGCTTGTAGTTCAGCTAGGGAGGGGCAGACACAAATAAGCGACTTCTATAAAAAGCAGATTGTTTCTCGTAAACCAAAGGCTAAGTTCCATTTGTTCAGGGAGAGTGGTGGGACCTGATAAACTTGATACTGTTTAGAAGAATGCATATGGCAAGCTGGACAGCAGACTTGGGGAAATCTTTGTATTGAGTTGTGTCATTTTTGGTTTGTTTCTAAGCAAGGGGATTGGTGGTTTTGGACCAAGATTTAAAAAGTTTAAATGAGAAAAAGTTTTTAAATGCATTTAGATAATACTTTTGCTTCAAATACCTCTATCTCAAACTGAACACCTTTCATGAGTATACCACCTCTTTCAAGAAGTATAAAAAGATGTTAACCCCATAATCTCCAAGCCATTTCCATTAAATTTAAATAATAAGCTTTCAGATTTTTAAAATGTCAATTTTATACCCAGTAAGAGTACTTTAAGCTAATATCCCTGGTGTGATAATATTTAGCATCATTCTGAGCTGTGCTGTTTAGCTGAGTCAAAACCCTATCTACTTCCTGTTTTAGCTCCTGGGAGGTCCAGTGAACCTGAACTATAAATTAATATAAAGCCTTTGTGCAGAATAATTTAAAAATGGTAATAAAAATACATTTTAGTACACTGTCTTTTATGATCTTAATAGCTTAAAATGGTCATAAATATCATTTCTTAATCATACATCTTAATCAATATTAGAAAAATTAAAGTAGCAGACTTCACTATATCTGTGCTAAAATAGTAATACACTTTTTAATCCTTGTACACAGATAAGAACCAGAATATTATTTGTATAGTTGTCCCTTCTCAAGTGACTTTTTATCTAGAATGTGATTTTAAATGAAGAGGGCATAAAGAACACTATACACGGTAAAAAGAAGAAGGACAAAAGATAAAAATAAGCAGAAAACAGAAGCATTACAGCATGTGGATCACAAGGGTCTCTTTTTAAAAATGAAATGAGTTATTGATGAATCATACTCTGAATAAGAATTGGCATAACAAAAAAAATTTTCAAATTCTCTCAAGTGGTTTGTTCTATAGCTAAAAATCAAGCACTTTGTCATTTGTGATCTCGGTATCACTTCTATATCATCCTAAAAGGAAGACAGTGGATAGAAAGTGTTCAGTGTGGTCCTCTCCCTTACCGTGAAATCTGAAAGACAATATCGCTATAGTGGAGATATTAAGTATTTGAACAAAATGGAGTGGAGTTTTAAAAGTTAGCTATGCTTGGGAAGTATCAAGAGAAAATATATTGACAGGTTAAACAAGCACAGTTTATTTCTTTTCCACTGGAGATATTCATATAGTTCAGTTGGCTGGAAATTCAATTCTATTTTCTAGCTTTTATAGAAACCAAATGCTTTTGTAACATCTAACATTCATAATTGTCTAAAGAGGCAAAATAGGATTACTATATCAAGGCATTTGTTCTAAGAAAGTTATCTAACATAAATCTGAGTTTGACTATTTTGCAAGATTAATTTTTTTTTTTAAATTGAATTGTTACAGCCAGCTCCTTTACTTTTATTGGAAAGATAAAGTTAAAGACCTGGTGATTTCACTGCTCGTAATCTCTGGATATGGAATTTTGATTAACTATTATATATTATTAGCTCTACAGAGAACTGGAAGGGAAAACATTATCAATATTTCTGTGGCAGCAATATTGTGAAAAGCAGAGCAAGAGCACATGAAAGAGAGCAGTAATTTTCCCAGGGAAACTTGAAAAACTAAAAAAAGAAATAATCAGAAACAGATATCATAGGAAGGAGACTGTGGTAGATAAAAGATTACTATTTTTTTTGTCCTCTTTTCCCATGAGTGAGTAGAGCTTGGTTCCCCTCCCCTTGAACCTCAGCCAACTTAAGCCTTTCTTTGATCAACAAATTGAGGTGCAAGTGGTGCTGTGTGGTTCAAGGCAAGGCCCTGAGAGGCCTGACAGTTCTCAGGTTTTGTCCTCCTGGAGCCCTCAGCTACCATGTAGAAAGGCCAAGCCACCCAGGTGTTAAGACCATGTGGAAAGAGATGCCTGTTGAGACCTGCGGTGTTGCAACCACCTCTGTTGAAGCATCAACATTGGAGTGAAGTCACTTGCACATTCTAGCCCCAGGAAGACGTGACCACAGCTGAGTGACTTGCAGAGCGCTTCTTAGAAGAGCTGTGACCCACCTGCTCCCAAATGAGACCATAGAATCATAAGCAAATAATCAATTGTTCTTTTAAATCACTGAGATTTGGCATGAGTTGCTATGCAGCCATGAAAAGATGAGTAGGTACTTCAAAAAAGTAGAAAAATTACATTTCTCTGATTCATTCATTTGCTTCTGACAACTGATAAAAATCACCTGAATAGTCAATAGTACCTAAGTGTGAGCACTTGGTCATGGAGGTGGGCAGTTCCAAAAAGCTGGCTGATTCACTAAGATTTTTATAAGGCAGCCAGTTGGTGACAGAAAGTGATGGGAAGAGACCTCAGCAGTGTGTGCTCAAAGCTAATTCGGAGGTGGTGGGAAAATAAGATGTGGAAAACATTTTCAAACAACGTCTTAGGCTTTCTCATAATGCTTTCTCTGATGGTATTCAATGAACAACCATGGGATTTTATTTTATGCTCAGGGGGAGCAATCCTAAAGAACACTGGGATAGGGAGGAATGGGAAATCTTTGGGTAGCCATTAACCATTAATCAGTACTGAATGGGCACCATGAAGAGGGGCAGTAACTGCCCCACTGAGAGCAGGGCCAACATGTGCACATGGCTCATGGCCTCTAGTTAGTCCTTACTGTTGTCCAAGAGCAAAGGGTAACTAAGATTCCAGATAATACAGGCATAAAATAGGGTATTCCCAAACAGTGCTGAAAGCCCAAAAGAGTGAAAAATTGTTCCTATCTTAATGTCTTAGACAAATTTCTAGAAGTCAGTTTATGTGGCTTATAAGAAAGATAAATAGAAGATTTAGGTTTTTTTCCTAATAGACAGATAACCACAAAATTTAATGCCAATAAATATTCATAAACAATGCTTTAAAGCAGTTCTGAGCAGAAGCTACGTTGAGAGAGGCTGAGGATAGGATGGAGATGTTTGCTAATCAGGAGAGTAGATGGAAAGAATCCTTCCAGCTACCACTACATGCAGCAGCCTGCATACCTCAGTGGGTACATCACACAGATCCCAAGAGTTCTAGTTCAAGATGACAGACTGAACATATGTAGCTCTCCTGTTTAACAAAGACTGCAAATTAACAACCCAAAGCAAGGAAGGGAACCTGAGAGAAACAATTACCTAAGAGGAGCTGTTAAAGTTAAGACAGCTAGAAAATTACAGGACATGGAATGTCAATGAAGGCATGATAGATGATACATTAAGGATTTGGAAGGTATATTCTTATTTGGAAGGGGTTGCCAAAATCTGCTGCCACCTGTATTTGTAAATAAAGTTTTATTGGAACAGCCATATAAATGAACTCATGAACATACTCTATCTGTTCAAGTGTGTCTAGGGCTGCTTTCATGATGGTGGAGTTGACTAGTGACAGAAGCCCCTGGCCTCCAACTAAAATATTTACTATTTGGATCTTTATAAGAGTTTGTGGATTCTTATTCTAGTATAATCTGGGAAGGGAGAGTAACACAGACAAGTAAGACTCTCAGTTGTTCCACAAGCCCAGAAAAGACAGGGATTAGGAAAGATCTGATGTGAGGCTATAGAAGATCTGCTCTGTCATACTCCCTCTTTCAGAACTTCCTCCAAATGCCCCACATGTGAGGAAGGTTTCTGAAAAAAAAAAAAAAAAAAAAAAAAAAAAAGACAGCAAATCAAAAGCCCCAGAGAATAAACTAGATATTCTATTCTGTCCCTGTCTCATAATCTTAAGTAAATTTGACCAGTCTTCAAAGTAGGCTGCAAACACAGGACTCCCAAATAGCTTTTCAATGTTTTACTTTTAATACTTTATTTTTTTGTACCAGGGATGGAACTCAGAGACTCAACCAGTGAGCCACATCCCCAGCCCTTTTTTATGTTTTACTTAGGAAGAGTCTTGCTCAGTAGCTGAGGCTGCATTCAAACTTGTGATCCTCCTCCCTCAGCCTCCTGAGCTGCTGGGATTACAGGTGTGCAACATGGCACACAGCTAGTGTTTCACTTTTAAATGTGGACAATAGAGGATCACAAGGCACAGGGACTGTGCTCTAGTCAATGAGGAGACATGAGAGGACAAGGCTACGAGAATAGTGGATTGCATTTGGGAGGAAAAACGGCAAGTCCCCAAGAGTCAGCTGTACAACCAGTCCACATGGGAGGAGGAGGGCAAAAATCACCCGTAAAGGAAGGAGACCCTCTAGAGTATCTGACAGGATGGTGTTTGGGGAGGAAAAAAAGAAGGTTATTGCAGTAAAAAAATTAAGAAGAGTGTGAAACTCATGTGGTGTTTAAGGGAAGCTTTGTATTTATAGTTTATTATTGGGCTCAATGAACAATTGTACAAAGCCATAATGTAAAAACTATAAATTTTACTCAAATTATAAAACTCTATTGGGAAGGGGCAGCACAGACAATATTTTATGCAGAACAATTTTTTTTTTAAAGAGAGAAGGACAGAGAGAGAGAGAGAGAGAGACAATCAATTTTTATTGAGTTTTTCACATGTTTGTTGTTCTGACACTTTGTTGTGTACATGGGTGCTGGGGTTTGAACCCATGTACTTGCGCATGCTGGGCAAGCTGCGTAACCACTGAGCCATAGCTCCAGCCCCAGAACAAATATTTTGATGCTATTTTTTTTAAACCATGTATATGTATAGCTTTAACAATTTTTAAAAGTATATATAATGTCATTTCCTTCATTTCCTTAAATTTGGAAATCTGCAGGTCTTTGGGGCAAAGGAATTTGCATTTTTAAAAAGCTTCCCAAATGGTTCTGACAAAATCAGTCTTGCATCCCAAATTTTACAAAGACGGTGAAGTAGCAACCAGCACAAGAGCAGCAAGAATAAACTGCTCAAAGAAAGAAACGCCAGAGGCTAAAGAATGCCAGGATGTTTAGCTTTTAGGATACTTGCTTACAATCTTGTTAATAAAATAGGTAAATATTTTTAAAGGGCAAATAAAAGCTAACAGATTGTGAGTGACTTCATAATTCCACCCCCCCTCCCTGGGAGAACCTTACGGATAGGTCAGCTTTCCTCTCTACATGTGTTGACAGCCACAAACCTTGATTCAAAACTTAGCCTGGGGGAAAACAGGAAACATCATGTAGCAAGGAACACTTTTCAAATGAAGGATGTTATATAAATATCTTTCAGATTCTGGCTTCTATGCAAGTCAAGTTACATCAAACTTGATTTTTAAAATACTTTAAAGAATGTTAACAGGTCTCTGGTGCCTGATCACTTGAATTGTAAAATACTTAAAAATCAGGAGTGGGCTGGTTTCTGGGCTTCAAGGTAATTATGTCTGAGAAACCTTCTTCTGAAATATTACGGTACCAGTGGGAATTGGCTCAATTAGTTGTCAAAAAGTAGCCGGAAGCATCCTGCCCTCGTTTCTCCTGTCCTCTACTCTTTCCCAGGAGTCAGTGCTATGAAAGAAAGAATTCCCTGCCCATCCTTGTTTCTCCCGTTCAGGACCCTAGGTCAGCTTTCTGGCATAGATTTTTTTCTTTGTGTTCCCACGAACTATTGAAATTTCTTTACCTAAATTAGAGACTTCCTAAAGCTAGGAAAGTTGACTAAAATATTTTCATGCATATTTCAATGTCAAATGAGACTATTCAGCTTTTAAATATCAATGATTTATCTTTTCCTCTAACTGTGTTGTCTATGATTTTGTTAGTTCTTGAAATTTATTTTACATATGATGTCATTACAAAAAGGAAAAATGATTTTGTCCTTAATATACGTTTTCTTTCAAATTTCACCCAGAAATTGGAAAGCAGGTTTGTTTTTGCTTTAATGCTGAGCTACCTTATCCAAGAATGGACTAAGTTGTGTTTTAAAGAAGGCTTCAGAATTCAGCCAGTCAAATTTTTACTTCTTCATTTATAAGAGTATCCATCCACCCAAGTACTTAGTGAGCAACTGCTGTTTACTTAGTGCTATTTTAGTTTCTAGAGACACATCAGTAAACAAAACATCAGACATAGTTGAAGATTTATATGATAGTGGTCCTAGATACAGGTATATATGCATTTACGATACCTTAATTTAAGGATAGGCCTACTCTTCTTTGATGCTTGGTGCAAGTCTAAAGAGTTATCTGTAACACTTTAATATTTGACTAGCTACTTCACCATAAGCATCTATTGAAGATGACATTAATTTGCACTGTGATGGCACATGAACTTCTTCCCACCACCGTCCACCCAGCAAATGTCCATTCATCATTCAAAACTGTCAGATGTCATCTCTCTGAGGATTTCCCTGGGCAGCTCCCCACAAAACTGATCCCCCTTTCCTGTTGTATTTCTGTACTCAACAACATGTTTTTGTTGTTGCATGGATATAAATATTCATTAAGATATCACTCATTATTTCTACTCTGTAAACTTCTTGAGGACAGAAACAGTTGTCTCTTGTTTTGCATCCCTGCTAATTAGCAGAACGTCTGGCTTATGCAGACATTCACTAAATATTTGCTAAAGTGCAGAGCCATTCTCTCCATTCTGACTTGAGAATGTCACAGAGATGTGTTCACGTTTGTTTTTAAATAATCTCACTATTAGAAGTAAACACTGAACATTTTTGAATATTTAGTAAGAATTACATGTTTTATTAACTCTTCACCAATGAGAACTACCATTGCTAAAAAGCCTAATATAATTATATAGTAAGTGACACACTTTTCTTTTCAAAAATTTCTGATGCTTACTTCCTGATCATCCTGCCCTTGTGCCAATGGAACGGCAGTATGGACTCATTATCATGTCACAAGTGCTTGCTCCTGTGTGTCTGATACCTGCCTCCCCCCGTGTAAACCAGGTCCACTATCATATAAATCTTCAACTATGACTGATGTTTTGTTTACCGATGTGTCTCTAGAAACTAAAATAGCACTAGGTAAACAGCAGTTGCTCAATAAGTACTTGGATGGATGGATACACTTGAGAGCCAGATCTGTGTCACTTCCATCTCTGCATCCGTGGTGTCCTGCGATGGCTATGAGAGGCAGCTGCTCAGCACATATTTGTTAAATGCGTAAACGGAAAAGCAGAGCAGAGAGTGCATTGGCAGAAATCCTGAGTTGTTCTCTTTCCATTAGAAACTTCTTTGTGATTTTTTTTTTCAGGGAAGAAAAGAGGCAAAATTCTAAGTAAAGCTTTGACTTTGTTGCTGAATAAAGCCAAATTAGACTCCATGGGTGTGGCAAACTAGTAAAATGAGTAATAAAGGAAAAAGATTTGCTGTGCAAATATTTTTATTTTGTATTTTAAGTTTACATTGAAAAATGGAATAATGGATTGGATCAGAGAAAAATAACTGGGTTCTTTACTATGAAAAGAAATGGATTTGTCAAGTATTTCAGTGAAGTTCAAAAGCTCCTTTTTCCTGTGCTAAAAATGGTATCAATACCATACTTTTTCCTTTTATCAAATTGTAGACAATAAAATATTTTTAATTGAGTTATTTGATGTCTGAGATTTTTGGCAGCATGAAGGTGAGGGTGGCTAGTAAAATACCACCTGATGAAAGTGGCACTGGACATTCTCTAATTCACTCTTACAGAAAATTATGTGCACATGATTTTTACAACAGTAGTGTTTTTGAAAGGAGAGTTAGTTTTGAAACTTCATCTCAACTTTTAAGAAGATGCATCATCCATTATACACAGTAATACTCACTAGTGAGCAACAGTGACAAATATACCCACACAGACATCTTGAAAAAAGTTATTTATAGAGAAACTTTAATAAATGATAAGATAGCACTGGTAATTTAAAAAATAAAGAATGTCAAACAAAGACCTCAGGATTACGTGGTTTCTCTGTACACAAATTCCTCTGAAGCTCAAGGAAGAACTATTGATAAATACAAAGGTCACAACAAAACCACAACTTTATGCCCAAAGTGAGTCTCTAATTTTTGTATGTAATAGAAACCTTAGACTTCAGAAAGATGACACTGTAAATTAAATCAATGTCGTGAAAAATGCAAAAATGGTGATAGATTATATTTCTTTGGAGATATAATTACTGTATAATATTCTAAGGCATTTAAGAAGTAATACCATAAAACCCTTGAATCAGCATTTTAAATACATAGCATCAAATTTAATTCCTTCAGTTTTTTTCTACATAAAGAAATTAACATTTATAAGTTATGGAACTCACTCAAGGTCATGGGCCAGGTAGGAGAACTTAAAATCAGACTGTGAAATCAGACCCAGTTCATTACTTTTTCCTCTACTCTGTGCACTTTTCATATTTTAACGTTTTCCTGCTCTTAACAATTTGCTTCTGTATTTCCATGTGAAATTAATTTCACTTATAATTTAGAGATAGATAGACATCTAAGCAATTGTATATGAAAATTAATTTGGAAGGAGTAGAAAAAACTCATATTAGAGAATTGTATGAGGACATATGAAGACTAATGCCATTTAAGCTTTTTCTCTGAGATGGGCATGCATATTTAAATATCTAACCTAGGCAATTTAGCACAAGAATATTACAAAATTAATATAGATTTAAAAATATGGCAGGCTGAACATAAGTTAGAAAAATGGGGAATGTTAATCACATGCCAAAGAAGGAGCTCTGGAGATGAATTAGGAAAGTGTCCATCTCAAGAGTCCATTGAATCCAACCAACGGAAATGGTAGTGTAAAAAAAGAGACAAAAATGATATTTAAAGTTGTTTCCAAATTACTTTCACTTGATAATCTGAAATTTAGGGAAAATAAAACTTGTGGTTTTCCTAGAGTGATGTAACAGACTTTTGACTTGAAAATACAAAAAGTAACTCCATATAACAGCCTTCAGGGAAAAAAAAAAAAAGATGTTGCCAAATAGTTTTCTGAAGCATTAAGGAACTTACCCGTTTCCATCTTTCCATCCTGTGCAGCAGGCCCGTCCGGAATCACACTTTTCACCTGCAGAAACTCATCCGGCTCATCTCCACCAATGATGGTAAATCCAAAACCCATGTTGCTCTTTTTTAGGGTGGTGCTGAGGAATGTTCCCTTCAACTGGGATGCATCCCGGGTGAAGAGTGGTTTTTCTACATTGGCCAATATAATTTAAAAAAGAAAAAGTATGTTTAAGGCAAATTCTCAGACAACAGAGAACCAGCCACTGAGAAGCAATCCCAAGGGTGGTTGTGGGGATGTCACGCAGTAATGCAAACTGCTGGTGGCTGCAAGAGGAGCAAGACTTCTAGAACTTCCTACGAATGCAGAGCAGTCCCAAGCATCCCGGAGAGTGAAAGGACTGGTTTTGGAGAATGACTTTTGTCAAGTCAACATTTCCATTCATTGTGTTAGCTTTCTTGTGCTTTAAAAGGGGTCTAACATCAGGCTGTCAGAGCCTTCAGATAAAGCAGAGAAAGATCCCAAACCATCCAGACACGTCTGGATATGTTCCTTTTGTAGTTATAAAAGATCTCACACAGGAGGAAGATGTGAGTGGCTGGACCTGCACTTTGAAGAGATAGGGGTGGAAATCCAAAGTGGGCTTTGTTGTTGTTTTAAATACAATAATGGCACAGCATTTAAGCATGTGCAGATATCACAAACAGAGAAGTGGTGGAATGTGACCACATACTGAGGGGTCTAAATTGTTTAGAAAGAGTACATGGATGTGGGACTGAGTTAATTTCTGCTTACATACCTATATTGTGAAATGCTATAAAGATAATTAGATAAGTCAATGTATACTGACCCATTAGTGTTTAGCATACTCTGAAATGCGAGAAAAAGGCAAACTGATATTTCTAGAATTATGAATGTAAAGGTAACACATTTTGTAACAATATGTCCACACATCAAATCATGGGCCTAAACAATCTGAATAGAACTCGAGCCCCTCATCTAGTTTGCCCACTAAATTGTCATATCATAGGCTTTGTGTGTGTGTGTGTCTACAATCTGTAAAAAATGTATTTCTAAGCAAATTAAATGCTTTGAATGTAACAATCATACCAAGACAAAAACTTAGCATCTCTTTTAAATCTCACCTCCCATAAGTACTTTATGACACTTTTTAGTTGTTACATTCAGATGACATGATTTGATATTCATAATAGTCAAACTCTGTGTGATAGCTCAGTAACATATTTTATGACACTTTTGTTGCTACATTTTGGGTGATATATAATAGCCAAATTGTAAAACAATGAGTCATTTTACAGGAGTTTTACTTTCTCTCAACAAAGATATATCTTTGTTGAAAACAGAGTCTCTTCAAAATATAGATTAAAAAATAATTCCATACACAATCTTCTCACCTCTGTTTATCAAAGGAATGCTTACAAGTGGAGGGCCACTGCTGGGAGGACCTTTACATTCATTTCATTATGCTTCAGTGCTGCGGCGTGACCATCATCAGTAGGCAAGTCTAGGCTACTAACTCCAAAGTCTCTTTTGTGATTATTATTATGTTTAAGGAGCACAGCCCATAAGAGGTGAACATTTGTGCAGCCATTCATCCCACTACATGGCTCTCAGTACAGTTAGGTGTGCAAGCTGCCCTGCGACATACCGAAGGGCCATGGGCTCACTGTGCGGTGGTGGCCATAGTAAGAGAAGTCATTCACACTGCGAGACCTCTTGGGGCAGTGCAGGGTGGGATGGATTTGGGCCTAGGTATTGTTGATGAGGAGTTGCATGCTGTCACAAAGGAGAACAAGCCTCATTCTTATGTTTAGTCTTCAGAAGACAAACCCCAGTCTCTATGAATCTCTGCAGTTTATAGAAGTACTGTCAAAACCCATTAATCTCCACCTGGTAACATGCTGTAAATTCCTATAAAGTATTGCCTGAGGCTTTAACTTAATCTGTGGTTGTTAAATGCATTAGTTTAGAAATAATGCAAACACCCAGCTAAAGCTAATAGACAGGTATGAGGAAAGCAAATCAATTATTTGCAGTGGCCCAAGCTACAGGCAAATCTGCGAGTGCAGACAGTTTGTTAAACCACTTTCCCTTCGTGACACTGCAGGCTGACATGGTACAGTACCTCGGAAACCTGGGGCCTGCAGGGGCTTCGTTCCAAGTTCTGTGTGGGGCATGTTATGCTGCTGTAGCTTCCTTTTTGCTTCCAGGACGGGGTTTTCAAACTGTGTTCTTCTGTTTATGTGGCTAAAAAAGAAAATTTCAAATTAGGATAACAGTGGGGCAAAGTCATTTAAGAGAACATACATATGTGGCAAACTACAGAGAGCAGGTGATTAAGGGACACCTTATCTCATCACAGTCAAGCGCCTCACCCAGCAGGCAGTTAGGCCTCTGAGGCAGATGGCTTGTGCACAATACACATTTCTATGACAATTGCAGAGTCCTCAATGGCTCTGTTGTTATTGCATTTACATCATGGTTGGTTCAGCCAAAGGCACCGGAATGGGCACTTGCTTTCTGGTCTACTGTGTTCGTCTGAGATGAGCTCCATGCATTAAATAAATGACCAACAAATGACGTTTATGTTGAATAGTGTTGAAGAAAAGAAAATCATCTAAGCTTTGTGAAGTCCCCATACCTAACAGAATAAAGGTGAGGTAAATTCACTCATAGTACAGCAACCCTAAGCCACACTTTTTATAGTTACACCTGGATTGATGGGCAACCAATAAAAAAGAAAGGTTCCCAATGATACTTATGGAGGTTACAGAATAGCTGTAAGGTGAGTGAGCTGAAATCAATCAGAAGTAGACAGTTTCTATTCTCCGCGGAGAGATGGAAATCTTGAAGACAACAGATGCAGAGTTGTTAGAAGCAGCTGTGGCCCAACTAACCTGAGGGCTTGTCTCAGAACACAGTGTAGTGCTGTATGATGAGCTGTTTGAAATTCAGAGCTTTTTTTTAAATCTGGGTGGAGAGTAGGAACCAATGGTAACCCTGCCTGGTAGTGGGAGCCATGGTGCTCTTTGTTGGGAATTCAGGTACCCCAGAGAGGGCTGGCATGTGAACTAATTTTGATTCCGTGCACAGTCAGGGTTAAGCTACAAAAGCATGGTGAGGAGAGAGGGGTTGGAAGAGGAACTGACAATTACTAAGCATTTCATTCTGTGCTAGTTATGATATAATAGTCCTGTGGAACAACATGGTCTTAAATTCTAATTATTCCCATTTTAAAGGCAATATGACTGGCGCACAGAACAGTTCACACATTCTCAATCACATGCCTCTGAAGTGAAAATCCTGGGATTTGACCATCACGTCTTTCTACAGTGGGTCTGTTTTCTACATACTTTCTCATTGCAGTGCATGACTTCACCTTGGCAAGTGCATACGTGTGATGGTTATGTGCACACACACGCATGCCTACAAATCATTCATCCTGTCTTCTAAAAGTAGGCGTCAGAAAGGAGAGAAGATGTAAGAAGCAAAACCTCAACAATCAATTTTCTATTCTTTATAGATCAGATACTATCTGGTGAGATAAAAAAGTGGTTACCAGAAACACAAAACACAGTTGGACTGCAATATGTAATTCTTTCTTTATGGGAGGCAGGCAGGACAGTTGTCCGTCACGTAGCCTCCGCAGTCAATTACTCCTGTGTTCAAATTCCAGCTTTATGACTTGATTACTTGTGTGACCTTGGTCAGGTTATTAAAACTAAGTCTTGGGGCTGGAGCAGTGGTGGCTCAGTGGTTATGGCACTTGCCTGGCATGTACAAGTATACAGGTTCAAACTCCAGCACCCACATACACAGCTAAGTGCCAGAGCAATGAAAGCCATGTGAAAAACTCAATAAAAAATGATTCTCTGTCTTTCTCCCTCCCTCCCTCTCTCTCACTGTCCTTCTCTCTTTAGAAAAAACAAACAAACAAACAAACAAACAAACAAAAACTAAGTCTTGCCACTATCATCCCCGTGGCTGGGAAGGCTGAGGCAGAAGTATTGCAAGTTCAAAACCAGCATCAGCAACTTGGTGAGGCCCTGAACAACTTAGCGAGAACTTGTCTCAAAATTAAAAAAAAAAAAGAAATAAAGTTTTGGAGATGTTGCTCGGAGGTTAAGTGCCCCTGGGTTCAATCTCCCAAACCAAAACAAAACAAGCCCCCAAAAGAAACAAAACAAAAACAAAAAACAAGCCTGTCTTGGTGACTTAATCTGCAATACAGGCATACTATTGTCTTCCTCTGGGGCTGGTTGTGAGGATTAAATGCAGTAATGAATATTAGCACAGGGGTTTGAGTGTGGACAGACTCAATAATTAGTAGCAATGATTATCACCATTGTCATTATCCTAATCACCACCATCACTGCCATAAAGGATTTACTGTGAGACCTTAAAAGCAGTGGGGCCTTTCTCTAATTGCCTCTGGTATGGTTTAGGAAAGTAGTGCGGGTGACAATGCTCTTTGTTCATCAGATGCACCTGAACGGGATTCAGGATAGATCTGTCTATGAAGAAAAGACCTTCGGCCAGAAGTAAAATGCCACTGTCCTGTTCTTGTGCACCAACGAGTCCCCACGGCTATGGTGCACGGTGGACCGGGACATGTGAGCTTTCAAAGCCTCCTCACTACACAGACTCTCGGGCACCACTCTGCTTCAGAAGGGCCAGTGTTTGAAGCTTGTCTTTGCTTTTCTGCGTTATCAGGTAACTTCCTTAGTAAAACCCTCTGCAGTCTTCTTTTGCCTAGAAATGCAGCATCCCTCTCTCTGCCTGTGCCTATTGCTGTAGCTTCACCCTTGCCTGTCTCCCTCAGGTGCCCTTGGCTGTGGACATACCTGGAGCTGCTCTACCAGGCGATAGCCTATCAAGACTCTCACCTGTCAAAACGTACACATGGGTTTCAAACCTTATCAAAACTCCTCCACGTGATTCAAAATATGAATGGTGCAGAACTGAAGCAAGACACTGGGCTGAAGGTGGCATCCTGGGAAAATTTCTAAGCTCTCTAAGTATCAATAACCTGCCTATGGTTTGGATCTTGACTGTCCCCCAACCAACCATGTGTTGAAGGCTTGGTTCTCAGCTTGGGGCTACTGGAAAGTGGTGGAAGCTCTAAGAGGTGGGGGAGTCCTAGATCATTAAGGGCACCCCCTTGAAGGAGATTGTGGGATGACGGTCTCTTTTTCTATTTCTCTTGTTCTTTCAGTTCCCAGCCATGAAGTGAATAGGCTTCCTCTCCTTTGCTCTCTGGCCATGATGTATCACACTACCAAACATTCAAAGCATGGCGCCAACTCAGTAATGAATTGAAACTTGAGAAACTCTGAGACAAACCTTCTCCCATTCTAAGTTGATAATCTCAGGTATTTTGTTATAGTAATGCAAAGTTGCCTCATACAATCCTCATCTGTGAATGGGAATATTAATGTCTAGCTTACAGGGTTGCTATAAGGTAAGAGAAACATTTGCAAAGCACAGATACATAGGGAGAGTGCTGCAACTGTAAGGTACTGTTATTATTTTCTAAGGTACAATTCTTCTTTATTATTATTATTGTAAATACTATGGCTATATTGTCATTATTATTGTGATAGCTTTCCCATTTTTTTCCATATCTCCTTCCCTAAAATTTCGAGCCACATTCCCAGCCTCTTTGATGCTTGAAAATTTTCCCAGTTTCTCATAAAACCTTGATAGTCCTCTTTTATTGCAGTTTATTTAATTATTTTCATACATCTTTAATCTTAAGGGGATTTAAGGAATATTTGAAGAACAGCAACAAGTAAACAAAATTAGGGTAAGGTTTTTTGAATACAGATGGAAGGTAAATAGACAAAATTGGTAATAGAGGGTCTTATTTTTTTTTTACTAGAGTTATGTTGCTAATTAGCTTTGAATTTTCAAGCTGCTAATTTAACAAGGAAGAGAGGGAGAAAGAAAGAGAGAGAATCAATTTTATTTTAGTTTTTCATGTGGCCTCTGTTGCTGAGACTCCGCTGTGTACATGGTGCTGGGGTTTGAACTCGCGTACTTGCACAAGCTGCGCAAGCGCTATAATTGCCGAGCCACCACTCCAGCCCTAGTAAGGTGTTTTAATGACTGATTTTCATGTTTATTTCCTTCCCTAGAATGTACACTAAGTACAGGATCCACATGTTATTCATCTTTGTATATTAAGCCTCCAATAAAGCAAAAGACAATACTTCTTAACTAACAAGATATGTTTAATGACTTTTGTTTTCATATGTATGTCATATTTTGACTCTTTAGAGGTAAAAGGCTAAGGTGTTAAGTACCATATTCTGAAGTCGGCATATACTATTTTCCCTTCCAGAAGGGGAAGACCAATGACATGACGTGCTTCCATGTTAGACAGCAAAGGGAACAGGATATTCCAGGGTGACTCCATCACCTTCTCTCTTTGCACTACATTCATTTATCTGCAGCACAACTCCCTCTTTTCACCATGGAATGGAAACGTATAAGATATTCATATGTGGTAGTGCTTTGAAATTCTGGATGCTTTTAAAAAAAATCCCAGATGACTCAGGCCTACCCTGAAATATCAATCAATTTATAATCTCAAAATGGGATACAAATATTGGCATTTAAAAAAAAAGCTGTTCAGGTAACTCTAATGGGCAGCTAGCAATACATTCTCCTAAATTAGAAGCTGAGAAAGTGTGAAGAAATATTGCATTAGGAGTTTCTTGTCTTGTAAGAGTTATGTGGAAATCTTTTTTTTCTGTACGTGGCCTTAAGGAGTAGCAGGAAATGCTAGTTTGTAAATGAAGAGATCTTCTGCCATCAGAAATTTCAACATGTACAGAGGGAAGAAAATATTTGTAGTTGATGAAATGTCACACTGCTAAAGATAACCCCAGGTCAGAATCCTGTTTGCTTGTCTCTTCCTTCACTGGGGGGGGGGGGGGGAGGAAGTAGAGGAGTAAGGAGGAAAGACATCAAAGCTGTGCCCATCAATATGCACACAAAGGTCTGCTGACCATTACCTGACCCTCTCCACCCTCTTTATTCCAGCCTATTCATGACCCAGCTTGCTTTTCTTGGAGTTTTGGAGTGGGGACTTTCAGTGCATAGTCATAAATGACACTTTCGTACTTATTGGCCACTATCCCTCCATCTTGACTTCAGTTGACAATTTAGAATTGTATCTTTGGGTAAATGTGGAAAAGGAAATAGAGCAGCTTTCAAGTGAAGGTTGTATCAGAGGCAAGATGTTCCCAAAGCGACCAAGTTGACTGCACTGATAGTTCTCAAAAGAAAAAAAAAAGTTCAACAAATGCTTAGATGGAGTCAGGCATGCACGAAAGGTGATAAAACTATTTTTCAGCTTCACTTTCCTATAAATATACATTGCAACAGTTGAACTGGATGTGAAACTTAGGGCCAGCTTATGTGATATAGTCATTCTGTATTTGGGTGAAGACCCATGGAATTCTTCAAAGCAGAAAATCTTTCCAGATTTTGCTATGATAGGGGAAAAGTCGTCCTGCTTTGGTGATAAAATCTTTGGATCAGAGGAGCTCATGACTAGCAGCTGCTATCTTATGTGATGGCAGAAATGTGCTCAGATAGAGAAGCACTACATTAGGGATGAAACGTGGGAACATCTAGGAGCCAGCCACTCTGCTTTGGGACTGGGAAGGCTTATCTTTTAGCTTGATATGTCACCCCCTTCTTTGTAGACTTGCTCTGTTTGGGGCTTTCAGAATGGACTAGAGAGTGTGAGCTTCCTGGTTGCCTGGAATTCTTTAGGCTTTCTCTAACCCAATTCTGACTGCAATTCTGCATCATTACTGCCTCCCATCTGAACCCGTGGACTGGAGGTGTACTGGCAGACAAACACAAACATTGCTTTCTACTTGTCTATATTTTATTCATCTTCATAAAAGTCTTGAGAAGAATTTATGACATTTTTTTCTGTATTTGGATAAAGAGAATAGAAACTCATTCAAACGGAATAAAAATTACTTCATGCTTTGGAAACTGAGAGGAAAATGTCCCTACAAGAATCTTGTGGGGCCAATGGTCACTACAGAAAGAAGGAGAGAAAGTCAAGAGCATGTACTCTGGGGTCCTGATGCTCATGTTCACACCCAAGCCCCATCACATCCATTGTGTGTGATCTGTGGACATCATCTATGCCCTTTGTGCTTCAGAAGTTTTCCTCCGTGACGTTGGGATAAAAATAATGCCAACCTCCAAGAGTTACTGTGCATATCAAATGAGTTAATATGAGTAAACCACTTAAGAACAGTGCCTTGGCGTAAGTACTCAATAAATGCTAACTCTCATGATTCATCAAATATTGATTTCTCAAATTTTCTTTGCTAGGCACTATAGTAAAAGTTGGCAGAGGGACCAGGATTAATCATGCATGTAGTCTGGCAGGGGAGAGAAAACAGGAACAAAAAGGGATTATAAAATAGGGCTTACATAATAATCTATGCCTTACAGTGCTTTAGGAAGCTAAAATTTAAAAGTACTAGATTAAAGCTTAATGTTTTAAATATAAGTTATTTTGAAATATGAGCTTTGGATGAATGGAAAAATTGAATCATTTTTACTTGGAGCATTTTACTTAAAACAGAATAACTACTGTCTCCTGAAAAAATATTTTTCCCCTACTCTAATATTTCAGTGATAATATTCTTTCTACAAATGTCCACTCATTATTCCCTACTATACTTGGGGAAACTGCATTTGCTTTGTAAATGTGAGTAGGATGATTGAGTTATTTATGTTTTCCTTTCTCTTCCTAGATGTGAAGGTCCACTTTGAACACGTAAGAGGTGGAATCATGGCTGACCCATAAGAGTGTCCACATACTGGCCCCAAAACTCCCAGCCAAGTCTATCCACCGTCCATTAGAGGTTGAGCATCCAAAAATGTATATTTTAATATAAATGAACTCGTTCCTCTTTCAGAAGTAACATCAATATATTTAGTGAAAACATCGACCTGAGGAATGTTTTTTTTTCCTCATATGTGGAAGCTAGAATAAAATCTTAGATAGGAAGAAAGTTAGTCAAGTTTATTTAACAGACCCACCAAATATGAAGTAACATATGGAGACTATAGCTGTGAAGGGGCGGGGAAGAGAAAGGGAGGGAGAAGGAGGGAAAATGGAGGGGGTACAATACTGTAGAGTACACTGACTCCCATGAGAACCCCAGTGCATCCAGGCAGGCATATAAATCTGGTAACTTCATTGTTTAAATTACATGTATATGATCATTTATATCTGTAACTTGGGGGAACTACAGTGGAGTCAGGAGATTAGGGAATGGAGGACTTGGGAGAGATCCTGGACAAGGATCAGATTTAAGCAACTCTGTCAAATGTATGCATGTGGGGCTGGAGCGGTAGCTTGGCAGTTACGGTACTTGCCTGGCATGTGCAAGTACACAGGTTCAAACCCCAGCAATCACATACACAACTAAGTGTCAGAGAAGTGAAAGCCATGTGAAAAACTCAATAAAAATTGATTCTCTCTCTCAGAGAGCAGATGGAAGGTCAGTTCCAAATCATGGCATGAAGTCTTGTTTTATTTGAGGATCTCCCTGACTTCCATTGTGACTTTAGTCTAAGGGACTGCTACAGTTCTTAAAATGCCCATCCTGGCTGATTCGCCTTTATTTCCTGAACTTAGGAATATTCTAAGATGAATTTCATCATATAGACCAAGTAGGAAAGTCATGATTCTCTCTAGAACTTTCCATTATTTCAGCATCATAGCCTGGCTACCTCCAATGTACTAGATATTCTTATTTGTGGTCTGAGGATGAAGAAGAGATTCTCTGTGAGTATGAAGAATATGAAGAATGACAACCTCCAGGAAAATAACTATTTTAGTGGACAGGGATGGGTAAGAATGTTGTGACTAATCTCTGTGGATTGCTATCCTTTCACAAATGATTTACAAGATGTTAAAATGTAGAGTCACAATAGAGCTTATGTCTACTGAACTCCATAAAACATTCAGTCAAACATAATGATAAATAAATACTACCATGATATATATATATCATTATATATATATAATGATATATATATACTACCATGGATTCAGAGTTGGGGCCCAACTCCAAGGAGAGTCAGGGAATTACCAATGACACTCAGAATAGTGGGAGATCATGAAGGCAGTCCAGACAACATCACTGATGTCTGGAATTACCCAGAAAGCTGGGAGTCAGGGAGAGAATGCCAGTGAAGGGAGATGGAGAAGACTATCAGATTCTGAAGGTCAACAGGACACGAAGATAATTCCAGTTTCGTACAATATCCAATATCCCAAGGTTTCCAAGTCTAATATTCAGAGATAAGAAAAAAGATTTTTTTAAAAAAGTATTATTGTTCTTGACTACTGGGTCTTTACAACGACATAGACCTAGAGGGAAATCAAATACAAAGCTTTTCTTTTTATATACCAGAATACAATGTGGGAGAAAGGATTAGAAACAAAGCACAATTTAGAAAATACTTTTGATGAGTTTTGTAGAGAAAAGGATTTATTGCCTAGATACCTAAAATCTGTGCAGAATCTTTTAATAACCTTGTCACTAATAAGTGACCACGAAGCTTGTTGTATTCTTTTAAATATGTTGCTTATTAGGCACAAATAATGTTGCAGGATTTTATATAATCAACACACAATGTCTAAAAGTCTCTCCTTACTACAAGATCAAAGTTTCATACAGACTAGATGGTGGTTTCATGTAGCTATAACAAGGGAATGTGTTTTCAAACAACTTGCTTGCTGTTTTCCAAAATACAAATTTATGCCCCCACATTGGGTTGCACTTGAATTTTTCATTCTGAAACTCTAAAAAGGAAGAAAGGTGTACTTTTTGGATATTTCAGAAGAACATTCCATTTTTGTACATTTTTAAAGTTACTGAATTCCTGTTCAGACTTAACTTCTGCTTAATAACTGCCACAAATTGTTGAAACAAATAGTGGTTTGAAGAATGGATGCTAGTCTTATAAATCAAAGAGAGAATTAAGGGAGAATGGTGGATGTTGGAGAAGGATGGGAGCTAATATTCACCTATTACTTTGTCACAAGCCCTGAGCTAAACAGCTTGTATGCTTTTAATTCACCTGCTCCTCCGAGAGGGTAAACTATTTTCTGTTGCTCTCACAGTAAGGTGCAAAGGCATGAATCAAGTTCAGCTCTGCACAGTGTCAAAATCTAAGAACATTGATTTATGTGGTTCTGACACAAATATACATTTATTTTCAAGTGATATTACTCATGCATGTGCAGAGTGGGCTATGCCTTATAATCTATAAACACTTTAGGAAGGTGATTCTTGACTTCTTTTCATCTATTTTCAGTAGGAGACTGGAAACAGGCATAAAATTGTAAGTTATGTCCTGATATTCTAAAAAGAAACATGAGAAAATACAGGACATTATTTTGATGTATTTAATTATTTTTTTAAACTCAGTAGTTATATACATAGAAACAGTGACTGAGTATGTTTCAACAGAATGTATATGCATGCGTGTATGCTATATGTATAGAAAAAAATGAGAAATCCAATGATATTGAGAGTACAAGTGAGGAGCCAGGAGACCTAGTTTTGTGTAACACGGTTTCCCATCCAAAGAGTCTCTTCCTAGGGTTGCCTTTCAGCTTCCTGTAGGGCTGGTCCTAACACTAATTTCCTGAACTTTATCCTTAGCAACTCTGGTAGTGGAGTATGGACCATGTCTCTGGCAGATATGATAATAAGGTGATTATATTATTTATGAGTAAGATTGAAGTTGTACATGAGGGAGAATAGGGTAGTCAACAGTAACCAAGCTATGCACATCTTGCCTCTAACTCTGGAAAGGGTGCTCTGAGCTGTGGGCCATGTTCAGTCCTGCCAAGGTGATGCAGTAGGAAAAGGGAGATGAGCTACTTGCTAAGCAAGGAATTCCTTATATGATAACAAGGTGGAGCATCAAGGACTGATGAGATCTCTGTCCTAACACCCACATGAAAGCCACCTGTAAGAGGTGGACATCTCCCTGTGTGCTGCATTCACCAGCATTCCCTGGGCTGGGACAAACAGGGAAAGGAGAGCCACTTGCACCTGCTGGTGTCCTCAGCCTCACATGCACCTTATGGCCTCACCACCATTTATACCACTTTCCTGTCACCCATGGGTGAGAGCTGTCATCTCTTTCATTTTTGAGAGAAAACAATCTTGGGTGGTTTAAGTTTCATTTGGAGACTATGTCTACCCCTTGCCATCTTTGAGAAACTCCCCTAATGTTTCTGAACTGCAAGTGCTTCATATGTGAAGATCCTACTCACTTTGTTTTGAGAAGCAATCAAGATAAAATATATGAAAATTTTTAAAGATGAAGCTTTGCATAAAAGTTGATTTTAGCATTTTTGGAATAGTTGGGTCTAGGAGCCAAGTGTAATTTAATATAGACAATGTAAAGTCCCTTATCCAGAGTTACAGTTCTATCACCTACTAGCTATATGACTTGGCTTCTGTTTTAGCTTCTCTGTTTGTAAAATATAAACAATAATATTTGTTATAAAGCATTGTGATGATGATTAAATGAGCTTTGCAGATGCCTAACATATATCAAGTGCTTAGCAACAGTAATATTTGATTATTTTTTTATTTGGATTGACTAACAGTAAGGAGAATCCGTGTGGAGATAAAATTTACATATGAGGTTGATGCTCAAACTAAATTATTAAACCATACTACAGAAGAAAAGAAAGACATTCATTCCTTTCACTTTATCTATCTGAAAATATATTCACTATTTTTGGGTGCCAAATTCAACTGCAAAGTGAAGTAAGAATAGATTGAGTGGAGTTTGTAAACCTCTATTTGAGGATTTGCTTAAAAAACTAGAACTAAGATCTTTATGTTATGATAAATGCAATAAGTGGTGCTCAGTAACCTTGCAGAAATTGAATACCTAATGATGGAATTCATCTCAACTAAATCTATGCAACACTGTTAAGCTATTGGTTTATCTCAGCAAATAGCCTTTCTTTTGCCCCTAGCATTCTGCTTTACCTTATCCACAAGTTTTTTTCTTGACAGTTCTGATGCTAGACTGAATTTTAAAGTGAAATTTGATGATAAAAAGTTTTGGGATTCATCCCTTTTTATTCTACCATTAGCTGAGTTTACTCTAATACAATTTGAACTAGTTAAGTATGAAGACATCTGTTAGTCATTAGTAATAAATCAGTAATATTTAACAATGTCCCTTTTTATTGTTATAGAAAACAATTTGCCCTGTGAATATATTTGACTCTGATAGCTGTTAATAATATAATTCTTACCCTTGTTGCATAAAAAATTATGTCCTTTGAATGACAATCTTAGTATCAGTATCATATTTTTAGATATGAAGAACTGCTCTGTTATTCCTCTATAGTTTGGTAAAAGGATTCTATTATAGTAATCACTTGGGGAAGATTCTTTCCATACACTCATATGATGGGATTGTTAAAATCATTAAAATGAAAGAATGGTAATGTATATTCCTGTCTAGCCAAACAAAAAGTAGAAATTGAAAGCAAATATCTTTAACATTTAAATATTCTTTGATCAGCAGTCATAATGAGAAAATAATGAGGCTTAATACAGGGAAATGGCCAAATTTATCCATGTTAACACAAGGTGCAGTTGATATTCCTTGAACTAGCAGAGACCTTAGCAATCACCTAATTGAAACTACTCATTTAACAGATAAGAGCCAGGGAGGTTAAATGTAATATCGTACTACCCTGTAAATTTAAAATCATGGATGCAAAAAGGACAAACTATTACTGACATCATGGTCCATGACACACAGAAAGGAATTTGAAAAAAAATTCTCTGCATACTAATGAAAAGATGAATTATAGTTTTTATGTGGGGGTGAGGCAGCATTACATTTTACCTAGTAAGGATGACCATCATCTGTTTTATACACCTAGACACCACATCAATCTGCTCCCTCAGTTTCAGTGGGTTCCCTCGTATCTTTGACAGCACTGGCATCTCTCCAAGATGAATGTGATTCCAGTAACATGTCTGTTAAAGACCTAAAAGACTCAAGGGCCACTGAATACTATAATTCTAGAAAGAATTCTTATCCAACACGAGGGAAAGATGGCAGTGCTGTCTCAGTATGCTAGTCTCCAAATGACACCATCCTGAGGAATTTTTAGAATATTTTGACTCCCTGCAATTTTCACTTCAAATGCCAACTTTAGAACTTAATCTCAGACTAAGACTTGAATCCAAAGTACTTCATGATACAGATTGTCAGCATGAGACCATCTGGATTTTGCACTCAAGAAGCATAGCTCATTTAATCCAGAGAAAGAATCAAGAAGCTAGGAGAGCTGTTTTACAAGTAGCAGCATAATAATGATCTACTTGATGTGTGCCATTCACTTGGTGAGAGGCCAGCAGGGCTGAAGAGTGAAAGACGCTGGCAGCATTCTCTGTGTTGCCTAGCAGTGAGCTACCTGGGGCAGGGGTCCCTCCTCCAGTTGGAGGGACAGCACTTCCACAGGCCTTTAGGTCCTCTGTGTAGGCAGCTCACATACAGCTCAGAATGTCCATAGCAACTCCCTTGAGCAACAATCCCAAAGTCCAGATGGTCTTTTGTGCCCTCTTCTCAAAACCATTCTCAAGTGCTCACGGTAGACACAGAAGGAGGAGGAAGCATGCAGAACCCAACTTGATGTGGCCAGTGGTGACGGTTGCTGACGAGGGGTCAGGGACTGTGAATCTCACAACATTGCTTTCTGCAGGAAGGTTTCCCTAGCCTTGTGCCACCTGTCAGTGCAGCCTCATTGTGCTGTTGCCTCAGCAAGGGCTCCATTCAATGTGTTAGTGTCATAAAATGATCAAACACAAACAAAACAATAACAATAGTGACAACAAAGTGGCTGTGTTATAATCATCTATATTTCCAAATATGTTCTCAAAGGAAAGTTGACGCGAGGGTAATAACTCCCTTGCGTTTAATTACTGACTTTATGCCAAACTCTAATTTATTAGAATTCTGAAGATTATTTGTGAAAAATTACATTGATATCTAATTCTGACATCAAAGTAAATAATTCCTTATTGTTTGTAAAGTTCTATGTGCAATTAAACCAATTTAAATCTCTGGGTGCCTAAAATATTATTTAGGATCAGAAGATTTACTAAGCACGGCAGTTTATGAGATCAAACAATCATTAATAAGATGTATTTAATTATAGGGTCAACTTTTCTTCCCTCCAGTTGAGAAGATGCTTAGGAGTAGGGGAGGGAGACCAGGACACAGAGTAAACACTGACTGTATTTGAATGAGCCAGCAGTGGAGGAGTTTCTGGGCATGAAAGGTGATCTCTAACTTCACAGAAGGGATGGATGAGTGGTGTCTAGATCTGGACGGGATGGTAGTGATGAGACGAGAGATTGGAACGTGACACTTCACTTTGTTTGAAAGGATCACGGTATAGAAATGTTTGAGGGGCCCTAGTATGAAAAGTGAGAGGAAGCCATCAGCTTCTCAACTGATTTATAGTTGAACGGCAGTTAGGAAAGCAATCAACAGCCCATCAAGATCACGCGAGTGGCATAGAGGAGGTAGGCAGCAATAGACTGCATCCTATCAGAAAGGCTGATGGAGAAGAGCATGTGTGTGGAGCTGAGATCCCCAACTTCTTTTCTTTTTTTATTTGTTCAAAGTACTCTTACATTTAGGAGAGAATCATTGCCATACAATCAATAACAAATGTATAATGACAGAGCAAGCCAAGGCTGATGCCATTCCATGGTCTCCTCCTTTGGGTTCCCCTCGATTCCATATTTCCCCCTACTTAATCCCCGTGTTAGTTGGACTTCTCATGGAAGTCGATTTTTTATAGGCATCCTACGAACTCATGTCACATAAGACCTGTTTACTTGTTTTCTTTGAGTGAAAAACTTGATGCCACAAACTATATGACTGTCATGGGTCAGCTGGAGGGAAGTAAAAACAAATAAGTTATAAGGAAGGAAACAAGCAAGCCAGAAAAAAAAAGATCTGATTAGAGTTAGGACACACACATACATTTTTATGGATATGCTTGTTTAATAAATGTAGGAAAATACATTGTAAAGAATAAAAACTGGGCAAGCTTGTGGCATAAAACATAGCTGCTCTATCAAGAGGCCTATCTTCGTTCTGCTTGGCGCCAGCATAGTTTCAACCTAATTGGTCATGTGCCCTTGGAGAACTCACTCCACTCCTGAGAGATTTGGTTTCCTCATTTGTAAATGTGACAATTGTTATCTGGGATAATGGATGTAAAAGTACATGAAAAGGTAAAATAGTGCCTTTCATATTACTATTTCTACTATCATTACCGCAAGTTTCCAACTACATTAGGATGACATGCACTCTAGATAATTACAACAATGTAACTTTCTTACAAATCACCCTGGAACCTCAAGCCCTTTGGGAGTCACAAAAGCATTACCTTCTGCAGTCCCTGTTTCATCAATTTCAACAGATTCTTGGAATTATCAATAATTCTAAAGAAACTCTCTTCTTATTCAATATGGCATACTCTAGCCAAGAGATTAAGTTATTGTTCCCCCCCCAAATCAAATAGTTTCCATTAGAATTGTCCGTTTCTTTAGTATAACCATGAAAGTACTGGAAAAGTAGTAATGCTCAAAGGAGAAGGCTTATATATGTTCTTGGCCAATATAAACTTTAAAATAACTAACAACTTATTGAGTACATACTACAAACCTGTGTTACCTGTATTAAATACCAACTATAGAGTGAGACTTCTTTTGGTCAAATCTGTCTCTATTATTTAGTCCATATAAAAAAAAATCTGTAACTCAGTTTGCTTATCTATAAAACAGGAATAATAACATAGGCTCCATAAGAGTTCTGGGAGAATTAAAATAGTACCTGTAAAACACTTAGAAAGCTATTTGACATGTAGTAAGTGGATAATAAACATCCTCCCCTCCCCTGTACTCTCGCCCTTCTTTCTTCACTTCTTCTTCCTCTCTTTTCTCCATCATCTGTCTATCTAA
Organism: Aplodontia rufa; assembly: GCA_004027875.1. Taxonomy (NCBI): domain Eukaryota; kingdom Metazoa; phylum Chordata; class Mammalia; order Rodentia; family Aplodontiidae; genus Aplodontia; species Aplodontia rufa. The sequence goes on along the minus strand of PVKS010010434.1, from coordinate 23,149 downwards.
GATCTCATAGCAAGGAGCTGCAAGGCTAGCATATTGTTGCAGTCCATGCTTTTGGTTACCAAGTAGTAGTTACTGATAAGTCCAAATCATATTTGTAAGATTTAGAGGCCACCTTTATCACTTCACCAAGTCACCTAAGGTTAGCATCTTCTTTTACATAAATTTGTAAGTGGGGGGAAGGATTTCTTTGTTATGTTTATTTCTAATTAGAGGCATTTTTACATGTCTGCTGACTTAAAAATATCCTAACTTAAAGTTAGGAACTTTTGTCTTGGAAAATTTAGGAAACTACTCAAAGGCATGAAGGAGAGAAGCATTCTTATGATAGGATATTAAGTTAAAAATCTTCTCTAACTCATTTCCAGCTTGCTATATCATGACAGACACTCACCATTAACCATGAAATGGATGTGATTTTCCTTTTATATTAAAAGTTACATTGAAGATATTGTGCAGTGTTCTTCATACTTTCTGGAACTGCACACAACTAATGTTTTATAGGACCAGATGTGTGATATCATATGAAAAACTTGTAAAACCCTTACATGAAAATCACATCTGCCAATCCACACTATCATATAAACTATAGCTCTATGTCTGCTTCCCTTTCTGTGCCAGAGGAGGCAGCTTGGCATGAAAGCTGTCCTAGGAAATTGTGTCTTCTGGACTAGCTAGTTAAGCAAATTGTGTAACTGCCATTAAAACCAAAATGTACCCAGCAGACATAATTTCACAAAAGAGGAAAAAAACCCACAATTGTACAACAGTCACAGCTGTTGAACTCTACAATTTGCACTTTTTGCATTAAATCTTTTTTTCCCTTTTCTTTTGAACAGTGACAGTTACATTTCTAGTTAGTAGCTTTAGGACTTCTTAATACATTGCTAACTGCTGCATTACTATGGATTCGGTGTCTGTTAGGAAAAATTGGACTAAATTCTATCTGCTGCTACACCGAGTGAAAACTTGGTTTATCTGTCCTGCCTGCAGTTGAAATAAGAGAAGATGTTGAGCATATCCATTTGTCTCTAAAATCTGGAGCTATGTTGGCTGCATCTGCTGCTTCAAACAAGTGCCCACATCCCTGTTTAAGACCACAAGATACAATTCTCTTCTTTCAGGTCTTATTCCCAGTGGCCATGTTGCCTGGGAACACCCTGAAGAATCGGGCAGGGATGTGTAGGCAGTGTGGCCTCCCACTGTGGGGCATCCTGCTGTGGAAATGAACTAGAGAGGAGTCAGTGAGGAGATGTTCTTAGAGGAGTCCTCATTCTTCCACCATGATGAATCTCCAAGGCTTTGTTGGACCACTGTGAAACATACTAAATTGATGGGAGGCATTTTGAGTAGGAACTGGGAATCTGAGTTCTGTGGCCAAACTGCCTACGTCCACATTTTATCTCTCTATTTCAACAATGTGTGATGCTGGTTAAGTTATTTCACTTCTTCAGCCAGGGTTTCCTCATCTGCAAACTTAAAAGATAATGGATTTCATTATCGCTACGGAAGATTAGAAATGTGGTAAAGATTATTGAATGCTCAGCCCAGCTCACGGCACTACTAAGTACTCAATAAATGTCAACTACTTTGATAAGATGATGATTTTTTTTTCTGGTTCTCAAGTAGATTAAATCTATAATTTAAAAAATCTTAAAAGTAAATTTGCATGGACAGAATTATGGTATAGTAGGGTGAGTAGTGTTCAAAACCAGGTCAATCCAGGTTTTTTAGTTTCTAGTAGTGTAATCCCTTTTTCCTATTGATTACTGGAATTCCTATCTGCCTGTCTGTGGCTGACAGTAAAATGTGTATTCATGCAGCTGCACCAGAGCACAACGCTGATTTTAATCTGGCATGCCTGGCTGATGACAGGGCCCCACTTCTGCACCTGACTGTTGGTTTATGTGAAGAGTGACTGACTGCTAAGGTGGACCTCTAGGATTCGTGAGTACAGGCTTTTATTTGCTAGTGGTAGGGAAAGTGGAATGATTTTCATGTCTTAAAACCAGCATCTCCATTAAATTAATGTAATTTAATATAAAAAATAATAGCTCTACTGAGAACCCACTGCCCATCATCAATAATAGAAAAATAGTTTAATGGGAATGAGAATACACAACTTAAACAAAGCATGACAATAGGTGTATTCTTATTAAACTACTTGCCAAATTGTCTTCATTGTGATTCCCCATTTCAAGTAAAGTATACACTATAAAGAATAAATTGAAGTATTTTAATTACTTTGATGAATTTTTCCAAAAGGATATTTCTGGAGATACTGGAATAATATTCTATTTACCATCATTAAGTTTGAATTATCTGCTGTTTGACTCAGTTTTCTGCATGGTCTGATGCGCCCACATATCTGCTTACTGATATTGGTACGCTCTTTGTGACCCTATACTGGGGAGGAGGCCATGGCAGACAGTAGAGCTGGATGGAACCAGAACGGAGGTAAACTGTTTTGACTCACTATGACCTGTACATAACCTTGTAATCACTTGAAATCTAAAATTATTAAACACATGAGTCTGGTCCAATTACATAAGTCATGATTAGCTCCAAAATAATTTTCTGACTTTGGCTGTGATACATGGATAATGAAGTGGAGAAACGAGAAACCTAAGTAAAAGCAAAAAGGCAACTATTTCAAAGATAATAATAACAGGAACAATATTTTAGGGTTATAGCCAATGTCTAATTCAACAATTAACTATCAGGGGTCTACCAGCTGCAGACCTTTAGTTGAAGAACACACACCTCAAAGATCAAGAAGGTAGGAAACAGCCTTCTGACAGAGGACAAAAGTTTGAGTTCAACACTTTTTCTACAATGGAGCTTAGCTTGAAAGGAGCTGGGGATATGAAGGAATATCTGAAGATTTGGATTAGGGCAGGGATCAGCCAACTATTATCTACAGATCAAATGTGGCCAGTTGCCTGCTTTTGTAAATAAAGTTTTATTGGAACAGGTCCTTGCCCATTCATGTGCTACCTATGATTTATTTCTAGCTACAAAGGCAAAGTTTAGTAGTTATGAAAGAGGCCATGTGCATCCCTACAATATTTTCTATCTGAATCTTTATGGAGTTTTCCAACATCTGGACTAAAGAAAGGGTTTTTTTTTTTTCCATTGTAAAAAATATTTTAATGAAGAACAGTACAAATCAGAAAAAAAAATTTTGTTTTCATTGAATGCTGTATTTTTTCCAAAATTATAATTGAACCAGGTATACAAAGAAAGGGTTTTAATTCAATGATTCCCAAAGCAAAGTATTGAAGATGGAACCTGGTGGGTAACAAACCTCAGTTCTCTCTCCTTTCATGGTAGTGCTTTAGATTTCAGATATAATAGACTTAGGAACCATGCTGTCTGAGTCAGTGAATTAATACATGACAGCATTTATTACATTTAATTTTAAATTTATTCAGGAATCACAATTATACTATTATTAAAACATGCAAGTATTTTAGTTGATGGGAATTTAATGGGACTAAGAGGCCTTATAACTATTTACAAATGATTGTCTTTTGTTTAGAGCTATCTCCATTGTATTTATCTTACCTATTAAGTGCCTAGGTGACATTAGACATGAGATACTATGCAAGGATCCATGTGGCAGATGAGTCAAATGAATGTTGATTATAAACGTTTGGAGAAGCCCAAACTGAGAGGTCTCCAAATGAAAATGGTGGGTCAAAGTATTACAGACAAATACTCCTAAGGAAGAGGCTCAGGGACAGGGAACACACAGGTCTTGCTTATTTGCACATCTCCAATGCAAAAAGGGTTTGCTACCAAATATAAGTTCGGCAACTGTTTGTTGCTACAAAAACAATTTACTAAAAAAGCTACTAATCTATAACCCTTGACTATCTAGATTATTACTGTTGCACAGAACACAGAAGAAACACAGTTAGAACTTAAAAAATAATGTGAAAATCTTTTGTGTTTAATCTCTGTCTTTCCTGGGTAGTAGATTCCCCATAAGGAAGATATAGGCTTTATAATTCACCCAAACAACTTCAGGAACATTATGCAACAGATAAAAATAAAAAAGTTTCTCTTTCAGAAGACTTGATTCTGAAAAAATAAATTGTGAATTTAACTTTGAAAATTATGGATATTATTTGATTTTCCCATGAAAAATCTTTATCAATAATTTAGTCCCTAATAGGTTCTTTATTTTGAAGGAAAGATTACATAGATAGAGATAGTTTGTACTATATAATAAGGTAAGATTACTACAATGAAACTCCAATAGGTAACACAGAAGTTAAATTTACAGAAAGAATACTGTTGACTTGAAATGAGGTCCTAAAAGGGAAAAAATTCCAAATTATATTTTATCCTTCAGTTGGAAACTATGACTGATTCATTTAATTGGCTTTGAAACCTGGCTTAATAAAATATCTCCTATGCATAGCCAGTCAGCTCCCAAATTTTTGATTGCAAAATGAAAGTCATTCAATTCAATGTCTTCAATTATCACTTATTTAGAGGACAGTATGAAATACACTTTTTCTAATGGGTGTTTTTGACTCATGAGTCAAAGGAAAGGAATGAGAAATTAGCCAGCTGGAGAGGCAAGAAACAAGAAGAGTGTTGCTAGAGTCTTTGTGGATACTTCAAAGAAAGATGAAAGGGAGCTAAAGGGGCTGTTAGCCACACATGCTCAATAAATGAAAGACTAATACAATTTCACAACATATTAATAACAAGTTAATATCACACTTAGAGACTTACTCAACATAATAAGTGCCATATATGGGATCATCAATCTTTTCCCAGCCATATGGAAGCTCTGAAAAATAAAAAGTTATTTCTTTCAGTAAATAAGGCAAGGATATCAAAATTTTTGAATAAAAAGCAATATAATTTAATTGTTCATGAATTGCAGAAATAGTCTACTAAAACAGAATAAAGCACTTAGAGTTACTACCAAATTTCAGACACATATTGTAGAAACTATAAGAAGCACCGATTTGAAAATTGGCAGATAAAATACAGAGCTCTCTTGTCTGCAGATATACTGCTGGGTCTAGCTGTTTTTTCCATGCCAAGCAGTAGGATGGCGCGTCATCACGTTATTGCCATCCAGACACAGAAGGCAAATCGCTTTTCTGAAAGTGCAAACAGCTATTTATTTGTATTGTTAAAGGAGCATTTCAGAATAAAAAGCATATTTTCAAAATATATTTCTGAGGATAGCAAATTGCTTCTGATGACTGAAACAAAGACATTAAAAATTCTCAATTGATGTCCCACTATTTGAGATGCTTAGCTTGCTGTTCACTCCACATGGGTCATGATTTGAATGCTGCCAGCATGCTCTCTGGGGCATATTTTAAAAATGAAGTCTAAAATTCTAAACATATTTTCCTTGACAATATATCTCACATTTCCAACTCTCCATGATTAATTTTAATAGACACAAACACTGAAAATATCAACAGTACTATAAATGCTACTATAGGCAAAACCATGCTGTTTGAAAGCTACGCTTTGCTTCATGATACCATTTTCCACTTACACTGAGCCTATATAATTAACTCTGACAATTATGAAGAATGCCATATTTTTCTTGATAGATATTAATTTCACATACATATAATTTGAAAACTAAGATACATTGACATGCCTAAATAGTATATATATATAAGTGAAATTTAAAAGTTTATTATTACCATAGTAATATATGTCACTGTAGACAAAGCACAGTAATAGAAATTAGAATTACATACAATTCTACCATTTAAATATAACTACTTTTTATATTTTTGTGAATATATTTCAAATAGTTTTCTATATATATGCAAATAATTTTTAAAGGAATATTATTTTTATAGTCTGGTATTTCTACTTGATGGAATACTGAGGGCTTCTTTCAATGTGAATGAGTGGCTACTGCATAGTATCACTTCTGTTTTGTGCAGGAGCAGTCTGATATGGTTAGAGCCTATGGAATTCCATCATCTTCTATCAGTGATCATTTGGACTTTCCAGGTTTCACCTGTATCATCTATGCCAGCACACTAAACCTAAGCCTTTTATTATTTTCCTAATTATTTAGTAAAATAATGAATTCCTGGAGGTAGAATTTTGGATTAAAGAATATGATTCCTCTGACAAGGGTCTCATATCCAGAATCTACAAAATCCTCAAAAATCTCAACTATAAAAACACTAACAGCCCAATTAATAAATGGGCCAAAGAGCTAAATAGAAACTTCTCACCAGAGGTCATTGATCAAGCCAATGAATACATGAGAAAGTGCTCTAAATCTCTAGTAATCAGAGAAATGCAAATGAAAACCACATTAAGATATCACCTTATGCCAGTCAGAATGGCAAAGATGAAGAAAATAAACAATAATAGATGCTGGAGGCGCTGTGGAGAGATAGGCACACTAACACACTGTTGGTGGAGCTGCAGACTGGTACAGCCCCTCCGGAAAGCAGTGTGGAGAATCCTCAAAAAACTAGGGATCAGCCCACCATATGACCCTGCTATTCCACTCCTGGGTATCTTTCCAGGGAATTTAGAATCAGCACTCTATACAAAATAATGGGGTACTATGTGATGTTTCAGTACATATATACTTTGTGTAATGTCTCTTTAAATATTTATTTCTTTATGGTGAAAACTTTTTAAATTCTTTCTTCTCATTTAAAAAACATACATAAGGGGATGGAGTAGTAGCTCAGCGGTTGCAGTGCTTGCCTGGCATGTGCGAGGACATGGGTTCAAACCTCAGCACCACATACAGCTATGTGTTGGAGCAACAAAGACCACATGAAAAACTAAATAAATTGATTCTCTCTCTCTCTCTCTCTCTCTCTCTCCTGTCCTTCTTTCTTAAAAAAAAAAATACATAAATGTCATCTAGTCCTCCTATTATGCAATAGCACAACAGAACTTCTGACTCCTACATAACTGTAACTTGGGACTTATTGATTAAGATTTTTTTATTATTATAAAGCAAATAAATATCTAGAATGCCAATAAAAATGTACATTTGTATGTTTTTCTCATTCATAATAAATGCAATACATTAATAAACATTTTATGATTATAAATAAGAGAATACATCTCCAATATAATGAAAAGTTAAAGTCAAGAATTATCTATTATCATGAAAAGAAAATTTTTAAAAACTTGAATTTGTTTTAAAAAGCAATTGCTTCTTCTTTAAATTAAGCTAATAAATGAGACAATGAATTTCCAATATTGTACTATTTGCCCAATCAGGGGAGCATGTAGCATGGAGCTCTTGGGTCCTGGGTTATTTAGAATACTGTATTCAACAATACCTGACAAATCTGCAGATGATTAAGGTCACAACTGCTAAAAGAATAACACTACACAACAGGGAAAAATAAACACTTAAGATCAGCAAGGTTAATGCTGCATTAAGGATTATTTTAATTGGAATCTTCTTTAGGCCATGGAACCATGCAGCAAAATTGGTGATTAGATTTATCTACCCTGCAGAAGTCTATGTGAATGTGTAGATTAATCTGTAGTCAGTCATATCAGCTTTGCAAAATGGGAATAGAATGAGAAGATTAAATGTGCACTGAGTTCTGCATGGATTCTACCACAGCTACCATGCTCTTTGCTTTTTTTTCTTTTTTAACCAAATTACTTTTTCCAAATATTATTATTTTTTATTTTATTTTTTGAAGTTCCACTTTCATTACAGAAAACTGAGACCTCCATGCTGGATCATTAAAAAAGCAGTTTTCAGGCTGCAAATAGAAAATTTATAGAAATGCAAACAGCATTTCTTATGGAGATGACACTCAAATAGTGGAAGGCTAAAGGAAGCCTAGAATATGATATTCCAGAGTATCTTGGAAAGACCCTTTTGCCTGTCTCTTGCTGTCTGGCTTTTAAACTATGTTCTCAGTGTATCTGTCTCTCGCACTCAATTGCTTCCTACTCTGCACATTCTTCCTTTGCATCTACTGACTGGCTATATCTGCTTGCTTATCTTGCATATCTTGGAATAGTCACCACCCATGTCACTTTATGTTACTACTACTAACACTATGGTCTCTCAGTTTTCTAATTCTGTATCCCATCCTCTCACAGAATTTATTGGTCCAGTTCCTTTTCTTCAGAGCAGATCAACATTACTTGGTCTGACCAGTCAATGTGATTACTGCCCTCAGGGCAAGAGTTTATTCAGATGTTAATCAGCTGTGGCCCAAGCACTAAGTACCTCTATTAGATCCAGAGCCCCACCAATCACACAAAGAGGGTTGGGAATACTTTGATAGCACTGAAACAGATATTCCTTACCCTTCTAAATGATCCAATGCTTCATAAATAACATCTATTATAATAGATGACCCAAGGTTAACATCAGTAAGATATCAATAGTCTGGTATCATACACCGAGAAGGACACAACTCTACCTCTGTAGTATGCTTGCCAAAAATTCATTTTGATTGTGAGAAAACATCTGACAAACTTAAGTGTATTAATTCATACACCTCTCTATCTGCTTGTCATTATCATTCACTTAGAGATGCTTACTGAAACATTCTGTGTTCCTGTACTGTAAAGGCTGGCATATAATTTTGACCTCTGTACTTACCCTTTAAAAATTGTAAATATTTAATAAGAGTGCAATAAAGCCACCCATAACTCATACCTATAATGTAACATAGAGAAATACAATACTATGAGTTTTAAAAGTTATATGGAAGTGAGGAACCTAAATGCCTCAATGTAACAGAGCCTTCTGGTGTCAGAGTAGAGGGTGGTGCCCAAAAGGAGAGGAGACCAGACGCCTACAGGTGGAGTGAGGCAGGAAAGCAAACAGAATCACCCTCAGAAAGATAATTATGATCCTGAGCATGAAAATACCCATTACAGACCCAGAACATAGCTACCAGGGAATTATAAGGAAGGGATTGGAAACTGAGCAAAATCAGAGACAAAGGGTTTCAGAAAGGGACAGCTGAAGAAGAGGGGTAATGATGCTGATGGAGAAGCTGGCCCTTGCAGCTTTGATTATGAAGGTAAAGTCAGTATCTGCAGAAATAAAAAATAATTGAAGGTCATAAAACACACCAACTACTCTCCTTGGATAAAAAAAATTATCATCCACCGAGGAATCTGTACTTCACAAAAGCATCAGAAGAGGGTGCTCATGAATTTTGTTTTAAATGTAGTAGTTACCAACTTCCTTTACTTCTGCTCATATGAAACTGTTATTGCTGGTGGTGTAGGAACAAAAGACATTTGAAAATAGACAATAGTCATACGAAGTTACTGTAAGAAGAAATCAGAGAATGAGAGCTGAAACAATACAGCTGATGAAAATTTGTTATCTTCCTTCAAGATAAGACAAAACCAAAACACATAAGAAAATTGTAACAAGATCTGCACGTATTCTGAAACAAGTACTTATAAATACAAAACAACACTTTGACTCAGATATTTCAAAGCTCTGAACAGATAAAGAACAGACCAAAAAGGAGAGTGGATCAAATGATGAAATAAAATGACTAAACTACAAAAAGCCCAAGACAGAAGAGATTCAGCTGAAAATATAACAAGAATCACTAAGAAAAGACGTGACAATAGTAAAAGGGACACAAAGAAATGAACAAAAAGATTAAACGTGCCAGAGAGAAGTCATTAATATAGAGGACAGGCAAAGAGAATCCCATGTGTGTGTAACTGGAATCCGTGACAAAAAAGAAAAAAAAAAAACACAGATTAGTTCAAACTATGACCTAAGAAAAATTTCCAGAAGTGGAAAAACCACATCTATATATTGAAAAAGATTCTCCACGTACCTGGCTAAATTGTCTTAGAACAGTCTATTCCAAAATACATCCAATAAGCAGTAGACTTTAAATGATAGAGAAAAAAATGACTAAAGATTAAGTTCCTTAAGACAAACAAACAATAACAAGTCAAGCTGACATCAGATCTCAGGAAGAACATACACCTTTCGATAGCAGTGAGATAGCATTTTAAAGGAATCGCAAAGAAAAAAGTGTGAACCAATGATTTTATACCCAGCCAAGCTGCCCTTCAAATATTAGCACACACACTCTCTCCCTATTTCTTGCTCTCTTTTTCACACACATCCCACAAGCAGTTCACTGTACCCAAAGTTCCTTCTTAATTAAATCAAATTACTTCAACTGAGAGAGGACTTGAGGAAAGGAATAATATTATAATTTAACACATTTAATTACAGATCTCAGTTTAAAATAATATATAAAATAATGTTTACAAAATACATAAAAAATGCAACTAAAAGGAGAAAAAAAGTAGAATGGTCAATGGTCTCGCTGATTTATCCTTAAGGAATATGTGGGAGCCACAGAATATCACTTAAACCTGACAACTGAGTAAGGGTCCTATATAAGGCATGTAATATAAATGCAAACATTAGAACACAAATATAAACTATTCTAAATACCAACAGAAAGAAACAAAATAGATAAAGAAACAGCCACTATAATAAAATATGGTCAATAAGTACAAAACGAGACAGAGTTAAAACTAAATACCAATGCATAAAATTAACTCTCTTGTTAAGGATTTCTAATTAACTTATATAGAAAAATGTAACTCCATGCTATAAAAAGGATGCATATTTAAATAAATAAAGTGATTTAGAGATGCTAAAAATAAAGGCTTGAGCAAAGATATGCCAATCAGATAGAAAAAATTAAAAACCAGGGGCTATAATCTCATTATCAGATTGAAGAATTCAAGTCAAAAGCACTAAACATGACATGAATCCCACTTTATAGCAAATAGATCACAGTTCACAATGAAGATATAAGATATCAATATCTATATACCAAAGAACACAAGTCACCTTCATAAAACACTAACTACACGAGTAGCAAGAAGAAATATATGAACAAGCACTTTGTTCTCAATCTAAAACACATTGAATTGACAAGATTACAGATATAGAAAAAGTAAACAGTATAATTAATTAGGCAGATCCTTTGGGTCTTAATTCCTCCCTTTTTCCTGTTTCTTTCTCTCTAGTTTTGCATTCCGATAATAGAGACTGTATATTCTTCTCAAGAAGACATGGAACATTCTCCAAAATTGTTTGTATATTGGTCTATAATAAGTCTTAAGTTCCACAAAACAGAAATAATACAAACAAGATACAATAAAATACAATAAAACAAGATAGTTGTTAGGCCGGCTTTAAAGTACTCTTACAGCATGAAAGCCCAAAATCCAAGCCTGGGCAGTAACAGAAGAAAAAAAAAACTGTCCCTTTAAATCCAACCCTCAGGATAGCTGGTTCTTCCAGATTCCCAGCCTTTTAAAATGCTTAAGGGGCCTGCATTCTTTTGCAAATCTTCTTAACTTCTCTCCCTCAGCCAGGACTGCTCCACCCTCCTGCCCCTCTGCTCCTTCAGGTCTCCCCACCCACTCAACCCCTCCCATTCCCCTGGCCTCTTTTTCCCACAGCTGTGGATCTTCCTCCACACCCGTCCCTTCTCTGCTCCCCAGGAGGACCCTCCTCCTACTCCACCCTCAACTCTTTATTTCCTTCATTTTTCTCTTCCATCTCTCTCCTTACGTAAATGGTGCCGAAATCTGTTTCCTGTTGGTTTTTGTATGTGTGCACACCTCTGTTATGTTTGTCTGCATATATGTTATATGTTGTGTCAGCCTGGTACCAAGTTAGATTAAATGAGTGCTCATAAACTAAATTTTAAAAATTGGATCCAAATAACTTTCTGTTCACATGACTCCAACAATTAAACAAACTCAATTTAAATTGGTTAAACAGGAGTAAAGATACCTTTAAAATTAACACATGTTTTTTCTAGGTGCTCAATCAATACAATATTAGTTTCTATAAATGTTAAGTGTAACATTTATTACTTCTAGGATTTTTCTTCAACTGGGAAAAACAGCTTCTGCTTATTTACACGTGTCTAATACCATAAATGAGATTTCATTGCTTCTGCTAACCGTGACTCCATTTTAACAGGTATATAAAGAGTACAGAAGTTTCAACTGTTCAGACATCAGCACTATGAAACAATATATACTGATGAGGCAAATTCTAATTCTTTATCAACAGGTTTTCTTACAACATTGACATGTTTGTCAAGATGATTTCTTATATGTCTGTTAACTGTTAAATCTAAAATTTGTACTAATAAATAAGTAGCTGTTATTTCAGGATATCATTTTTTGACATTCTAGATATGTAAGCTTTTGTCTGTTACATTATTTAAGGTGGATAAATTAACCAACTGCTGTATTTAATCACTGATACTGTTTCTTTCCTGGCAATTTCCTTTTATAGTTTTAAACTGTTCTGAATAAGTGTATAAATTGCAAAGGGTTTATGAAAGACAGATCTCAGAGGTTTGCATGTTATTAACTTAAATATAATTGGCACAATCAGTTAAAGTTATTTAAGATTTCTCTTCAGGTCAAGTAAATGTTCAAACTCTATATAAAAGTATAAGATAAAAATCTATATAGATTTACAGGCAAGGTAATCAATAAGTGCTCTCTTACATGCATTGTATCTGACATAAAGGGTCACTGCCATTTAAAAGCCTGACATATTTATTTGCTTTGACTGTTTTTCTCTGATCATTAATGCTGTTTCCTAATGTATATTCAGGTAAACTTTATAAAATACTGTTAAGAGGCAAAGATCGACTTCAAAGATAAAACACTTTAAGAGCTATACCTCGCCTGAGCTAAGACTCAGCCTCTCACCTTATGGTTCCAAAGTAAAATTAATTTTATTTCCAAATTCCTTATTGTATTTCCTTGCAAATCTTTAAAACTGTTTATTAGTGTTTTGCAGAAGTACTACTTCTAACAGAACAAAACCTGAATTAAGACATGCTATCACCTACAAGACAGCACTGTTACTGATCCTGATTAAGCAAAAGGGGTAACTATAAAGCTGTAACAATATTTCCACTTTAAGACTGGTGAAACTGGCCTGCTGGATGTTAAACACCAAATCAAGGAGACCAAAGTTAAGACAGTTAAAGGGCTAAGGAAAAATAGTCAATATTTTGACCCTTGCCCTGTTTGGTCAGCCAAAGCTCAGGGGATGATGGAACTTCTATACAGGCTTGACAACCCTGGGTAACAAGACCTCCCGATCAGGGGGATCAGGTGACCCTAGAGAACAGAAAGCCAACCAGTAAATGCACTGCAAAAAGGATGATCATTCATGGGCAACGTCCCTGATGCTTCCAAGCGAAGCCACGTGTGGTCAGCAAGACCCTGATCTATCCTTAGCAGATGGCACAACTGGTAAAAGAGCCAAAAGGCTTTTCACAAGTTCCTCAAGAATAACCTGACAAACTCAGCTGACTGGTAATGACAGACAGGAACAAGATCAATTTTGATCAAGTTGGTCTTGAACACCTGGCAGGAGAGTCTAACCAAAATTCAGTCCTACATGGACATTTACCAACAAAGGCAATGGCTTTTTTTTTCTCTAAATGCCAGCTTTAGAGGGGGTTCCCCTAATCTGATTTGCTCAGAATCCCCTCTTTAGGACAAAACAGGCCATTTTTCTATCCACGGTGGCCGGACTCTACCTAGTCTCTTCACCCACTGCCTCTGAATTGGGGGCAGGAGGATGAAGTCAGCCTCTGCCATTCAGAGGCTAGAGCAGCATCAAGAGGCAATGGAAACATCCGCTGCCTCCCTGACCTCCCTACAAAGACAAATAACATCTGTCACCTGAGTTTCATTACAGGACCTCCAAACACTCGATCTCCTGAAGATGAACAAAGGCTGCTACATCAGTGAAACTGGGCTGATGCAGATGAACATCAGAACTCTCAGGCATCTGAACGAGAGGCCTAAGCAGCCTGACCCTTGGCCAGGATGGCTCAACTCCACTCTTGTCACCTGGCTGACCCCCCCATCCTTACTCCCTTATTAATGATAGACTTCTTCTAATGACTGCGCCCTGTCTCCTCAGGTTCACCTGAAGCCACATAAGCGAGTTCGCTGAAGTGACATACGACCAAAGGCCCTTGCACCCTTACAGCCGCCTCGCAGGGACCCAACACCCGAACCTTCCCCTCCCCACGTCGCCCCATAAACAGCAGGAAGTAGCCAGATGGAAATCTATGCCCTACATCACCAAAAAGGTCGGGATGTTAGGCTGGCTGGGGGTGTTGCTTCAGGTAGCCCACACTTCACAGCATCTTGGACCTGGCTGGGGGCGTGCCTTCAGCCAAGACACTGAGGCCATGCCTGCTGGCTAAGGGGCAGGGCAAAGGGCAACTTGCCCGCGAAAAGAACAGCCAATTGGGATGCTGGCGGACAAGCTCCAATGGATCGATGGATCCACCAGCCAGTCTCTAAAGGACCAACCCCATCATGAACTTCCAGGTAGCCAGCAAAACCAGCTGCCTGGCGAAGGTTCAACGCCATTTTCCCTGCCTGCCATTCTGGCCTGCTGCTGCTTCCCATGCCCGCCCTCATCATGGCGGCGCAGGTGAAATTGGCCTGAGAGCAACAAATCCCAATAAACATCTCCGCCTGAATTTACACCACTATCATTATCCTTTTTTCTGATTTTACAATAGTAATATCAAAAAGTAATCAAAGGAACTTTTACCTAGAAATTAAAAACTCTAAATAAACAATTCAGGTCAAACAGGAAAGGTACACTGAAATTGTAGATTTTTAATTTATTTTTTTATTCAGAAATTTGTTGAACAATCAAACAAGCTTCTAACAAAACAATATAATACATATATAAATTCTGAAAATTAGATTTACCCTCAAGAGCCCTCCCAATTACCCATCCTTATCCCTCCTGGCTCCTTCCCAATACATCTATACAGATAGTGAAAATATTAAACGGCAAAATCTGTAAGATTCAATGAAAACAGTGATCAGAGGAAATTTTATAATATGCACATAGAAGAATGAAAATGGAAGTGAATTCCTAATTAAAAATCCATAAAAAGAATAGAGTATGTTATCATTAACTAGTCATTTTTCTATATAATAGATCTCTGAAAATTTATTCTTCCTAATTTTAAAGAGTGGATGTTTTATTTCTCACCACAAAAATGATAGCTAGCTATGTGAGTAATGCGTTTGCTAATTGGCTGGATTTACTCTTTCCACAATATATATTTGTACTTCAAAGCATCATGTTTTACACGATAAAAAACAATGCTGTCAATTTAAAAATAGCTACAAAAAGGCCAAGAAAGAAGCCCTCCTGAAACACACATGCACACATATACACCTATGCTACAAACTAATATAGTAGAAAATAGAAAAAAATAACACTAACAAAAATTCTCTTTTTAAAATCAGCAAAACAAAGACTAGCTAGCTGAAGATTACAAAGAGATAGCAAAGCAAAAGTGTTACTAGGGAAACAATCATAAAAATAATAACAATAATTTATACAAACTTATGCTAAGGAAATATAGAGCCTAAATGCAGAGGATAATTTCTTAGAAAAAAATCTATGAAAATTGGTCCCAGTGAAGATAGAAACTTAAGACAGATTTTAGACAACTTGCTGTAATATATTCCAAATAGAAAAGAAATAAAATATGAGTTCTAGGGATAAATTCCTTTATAATCTGGGTATGAGGAAAGACTTTTTTATCCCAATACAAACTTGACAATTTTGGCTAAAGACAAAAAAGTAATCTCTTAACTTGATATAACTAATTAAGAGATAAATGATAAGCTGGGAGAAAATATTTGAATATATCTTATTAAATATTTATATAGATATTTATTAGTGAGAAAGGGTTACTCTCCATATCAAAGAACTTTTTAAAATTTAGGAAAAGAAAAAAACTTAGTTAAAAAACCTGCAAAAGTCAGTCTGATGTTATAGAAGGAAAAGCAAATCTCAAATTCAGTTTCTCCTACTCTACTCCCATAGCACAGTCCGCTTCTGATGACAGATGTGTGTGGGTTTTCCCTACACAAGAAGAAAGCAACTCCACAGCAGCAGAAACCAGTTGGGTGTCCTCTAAATCCTATTTCTTTTGACACTGCCTGGAGATAGTGTCTTTCCCCAAGCTTGCCAGCCCCACCACATTCAGATGTCATTTCATTAGCCTCAGGTTATTTTACCAGAGTTTCTGACCTGCTGGCTATAAATCGGGCTTCCCACAACCTTCTCCTAGGGTTTGACGAATTTGCTAGAGCAGCTCACAGAACTCATGGAGACACTAACTTACATTTACTGGTTTATTATAAAGATATTACAAATGACAGAGATGAATAGCTGCAGAGGGTGAAGCATGAGGAAAGGGGGGTGGGGTTTCCCTGCCCTCTCCAGGAATCTCTGTATTCAGCTATTCAAAAACCCTCAGAACCCTATCCTTTTGGACTTTTATGGAGACTTCATTGCATAGTCATAATTAAACATGGACAACCATGTTGAAATGTGATTGGACCAAAGGGTATGAGCTAATGCTAATGGAATGAATGGGGATGTTCATTAAGGGACGTATGAAAAGATTCTTCTTGGTCTTTCTGTGTAGCATTTCTTGCAAGTATGGGGCAGGACCCCTTTTGAAATGGGGGTCTTATGATCTACTATCAGACAAGGTAGGCCAGGGAATGTCTTTATGGCCTTCTCTAGACAGAAGGGCAGGGAAAGATTAGCGTATGCTAAGGAACAGAAATTCTAGTTTGTATGACCTGCTTTGTGGAGGGAGTTAGGAACTGGGCGCTCATATATATCAGAATATCACAACTAGAAATCTAGAGTTCACAAAAATCATACTCTAATGATCCTTAAACATGAAAAGATGCTCAGTCTCCCTCAATCAGAGAAACACAAATTAACAGCATATTGAGATACCATGCTGCATCTATGGGAATAATTAAAAGGGACTTGACAACACATTCTCCGACAAGGCTGTGGGGAAACTGGGTCCCTCATTCGCTGCTGGTGGATGGATAATGTGATACAATTTCTACAGAGGGGAGATGGGCAATCATCTGACTCAATGATCTCTCCTCTAAGAAATTTCTCTAAAGTTTCTTTTTCAATAGTATAAACAAGTGCATAAGATGATTTATTGCAGCATTATTTAATAACGAACCATGGAATCAACCTAAATTCCCAACCAGAGATGATTGGTTAAACAAATGTGGTAGGCTTGCACAGTGCAATACTATATATCTGTTAAATTTATGAGTAAAACATCTATAATCTCATATAAAATTTTATTACTGGGAAATATTGTGAAACAAAAACACCCATGTGCTCACTTTTGAAAAAAATGAATGCTAGAATGAAAACCAGAATCTAAATGGACTGCTTTAACTTAAGAGGTGGTATAACTAGTGCAGCAGAAGAAACAGGAAAAAGAATGAGGATTCTTTGAATGTACGTTTTTGTTTACATCAATACCCATGTTCTCTTATTAAAATAAAACTAAATAGAAAAGGTGAAAAACAAAGTCAAAGAGCTGAATGGCATATAAAATTGCCAATCAGTCAGAAAAATAAATATCAACTGTTAATGAAATTATAGATTCTTGGACTAGGGTTTCATTATACAGAGACCCAGAAGGTAAAGCATTGAAAAAAATACACCAGTGAGGTTCAACAGAGGAATAACCATATTTACAAAGCTCCACAGTTTATTTTACTTTCCCAACAGTGAGCATCAGGATACTAGTTTTTGGAGCTTAAGGCTAATTTATGCTAATTCTTATGCCTTCTGTACTGAGAAACCCTGGGGGTCTGGAGTTTAGGATCCTCATGAAAAGATGTAGTAATAAAGCTTCAAGAGCATGGGGTGGAGAAAACACTAGTTTTATTGATTTAGACCTTGGGCCACATTAGGATTTAATGTCTCAGAGAGGAAGGCACAGACCTCGAAAGAGTTCAGGACTGGTGAAATTCCCCCTAGATGATTCCTGCTCTCAGCTGACATGTACCATGGAGAGCTGATATCTTAGCCTTCTATGAAAAGAAGTTTTGGGCATTATGGGGCTGCAGAGGTGGATTCCATTCATTCTGGGAATGTGCCATTCTAGATCATCATAATAGAATCTCAGATCTGCTGAGGACCCTGGGCAAATGGTCAGTGGAGTATAAAGCACAAAGGCCTTGCAGAAGGACACCTCCAAAAGCCCCAGTACTGAAAATATATACTTCTGCAGGGGGCTCCATCAGAGTTACTGCCATTCAGAGACCAGGGATGGCATTTTGGATTTAGGATGCAAAATTGTATTTACAGATAAAGTGGAGGTGAACCTCCGCCAAGAGGCTCATGGAAGGCAAAGCCTGGGGAATATGTCAGGTGCAGGTAGGAGGCTGGGCATACACAGCCTTCCTCCTCTTTGGACTATAACATATTCCTCTGTAGGGAGGCCAGTTTAGTCTACAGGCTACTAAGTGGATAAAGCAACTACAATTGGAAATGTCAGAGGCATGCAAGGACTGGGTTCATTACAGGCTCTTGCATAGTGGGGTTGCATCTATATTTTAATTACTGACTCCAGTGAAAATTGATAAATAATGCCAGATTTATGAATTTGGCCACCATTTTCCACAGAGTCAAGGTGAAGACTTGAATATGGTACAAGGAAAGAAAATAAAAATGAAAATTTTGCTTTAATTCTACATTTTGCCTTATTAAAAGAAGGATCTTAAGGTTTAGGAGAATAGTGGAGGAAAATGGCTTTGCTTTACCATGCTTTTGCTGGTGATTGTGATTGCTGTATTTTATGAACCCCCAGATGACTGACTTTCCATAGGATAACCTATGGTTTTTGTGGTTCAAAGTGTCCTAGTCTATACTAATGTAAAATTTGCAATTCATTTCTATGACATTACTTAACATATCTCTTATAACATAAGAGCTTGTGAAAACTCTGCATTCAGGGAATATTTTTATTTTTTTAACATGATACATAAAATTATACATATTAATGGAATACCATGTGATGTTTTGATATATGAATACACTGAGTAATGTTTAAATTAGAATAAACTTGTCTAACATTTATCAGTTCTTTTTTTGTGAAAACATTAAAAATTCTGTCTTTTATCTTTTAAAAAATCAATAATATAGTTTTGTTATCTATAATCATCCTAGTGTGTCACAGAATATCATGAATTCTTTCTCCTAACTAATTATTACTTAGTATCTGTCCATCAACCTTTCCCTATATCTTCCTTCCCATGAGTCTCTCCAGTATCTGGTAATCACCATTCTCCCCTGAGATCAATTTTTTTAGATTCATAAGAAAAATTTATTGATAGTTTACTATAAGATAGGCATCATACTAGACTCTGAAAAGTACAGTGTCATGTCACAAAATCTACAAATTGGATGGCCTGAGGCAGAGTCAGCCATGAAAAAATAATTTCACTAACTATTAACAAGCTACAATTTAGGATATATGCTAATAGCAAAAGTACATGCATACTGTACTATACTTAAACCCTCAGGTAATTTTGGAAGAGTTTAGAATTCCAGAGTTACATTTCATTATTATAATTTATTACAATTAAATAATCCTAATACATAAGTCAGCAGCACATTTGTTAATTGGGAATTCTGGGGTGATTTCACACAATGGAGATCAGATTTCTAGTGGAACAGTCTTTTTAAATTCGATGAATTTGAATATACACAAGAAAATCGTACAGTTTAAAAGCTCTGGCAACAACCAAATATCTAACATCAATACTGTCAGGATTTAGAGAAATGGAATTAAAATTTACCTTTGCTTCTTATGTTAGATGAAATGAACCCTACTTAGGAACATGGCCTAATTTCATTTTCTATTTAATATGCAACCACAGAATATTATTAAATTAAAATGACACTTAAACTAGTGACATGAATCAGACTGAGCACAAACCTAGGGCTGCTAACTAAAATTTGCAGATAAGATTAACAAAACCCATGATGGTGCTATTTGAAGCATCTTCTACAACACTGGGTTTAAGCAGCTTTATGATAATGTCACACATAGCTAAAAGGTAACAACACTAATTTGCCATGAAACTCATAGATCCCAAGAGACTTGGATGCTTTACAGATAAGCTGGGCACTTGTCAATTTGGGGTGATGTGGGGTTTTCATAGATTCCCTACTTAGTTCAACAGACGTATGCAGTTTTATGTCAGAACAGAGAAGTAATCCATATCCATTTCTGAAAAGGATCGCTGAAAAGAAAAATCAATAAAATACTAATTTTCATCATCATTTGGGCAGGGAAAGAAAAGCAATCATCCATATTTTCAGTTGGTGTTGCAGAATGCTTTTAAACATTAGTAGAACAAACTGACCAAGCTCATACTGTCCTGCTGAATACTTGTTCCAGGTGGTGATAATCTATCCTTTCCAGCAATGCCCATCACAGACAGATCACAGAGTGTCAAGGTAATTTGAGTTGAGAGATAAGACAGCAAATGCTTTTCCCATGGCATGAGCCAAGGACATTATTTAGTGTGTAACTATAACAATGTGATTTCTGATTCCCTATTTGATATTATTCTAAGGCCCTATTGCTGCCCATTAAAATTTAATGATAATGATGCTCAACTCCAACAATTAAACTGTATTTATATAGGCAGATGAGTGTGTGTGTGTGGGGGGGGGGGGGCGCTGTTCAAATGTCCTTTAACAAATAAGCTTCCTACCCAGATATTTTAGCTGGATTGCTCTGTGGAGTTACAGGAATCACGATTCCTTCCATCTTGGCAACACAATGTGGTAGTGAATGTGACTTTTTATGGGACACTGTGAATTTGAGGAATGTGAATGTATAAATGCTATAGCTATACCTTTCCTTATGTTATAATTAAGCTTGAATCTCATACCAGCCCAATAAAAAGCAATAAAATGCCTACTAATACACATTGTACTGACATCTGTCTTCATATATAACCATCCACTTCAAATATGGTATTTTGTTCAAAGAGGGAAGTTGTACAATTTTAACACAAATTCTGAATTTCCTAATCCACACAGAGTACTACCTTCCAATAGTAAGTACCCAGCACAAACAGAAGGCAGAATGTCTATTCCAAAAATCTGGCCACTAATTTCTAGGAGTCCTCACCTATTCATCTCTGTCTCAACTCAGTAGAGTTCTCAACAGAAGGACAAGTTCATATGTAAGGAATAGGGAGATGCAACCTACTCCGAATGAAAAACCAACTTCCTTTTGAAAAAAAAATTATGAAATGCATTAGTGAGGAATGACAGAGTAATACAAGAAAATTAGAGGATTTGGAATTAGCAGCCTGCACAGCAATACTGCTTTGCTTCACTGTGGAAGGAAACAAAGGAACGTGGAAAAAGCTGCGGGTGAGATTTCCTAATATGCGCTACAGTAAGTAAGACATAAAGGGACCTGGAATAGAAAACATGATGCCTGCTGTGCCTGCAAGGTACCCTGATGCCTAAAAGCACTGGGAAAATTCTTGGAGAGCACCTCAACCCCAGGAAAAATTCTACGCCTACAGAGCTGTCAGAGTCTGTGTCGGCTCCAGTAACCTGGCATGGAAAGAGCCAGCCAAACCCACAGATGAAGCTGCCCCGTAGGCTTGTCTCACTTACATGCCAGGCTTGCAGGAAATGCTGAAAGCCCAAGTGGAGCAGAGATTTGTATCTGTGGCAACAACAACCCGACTGTGTGCGTGTCATACCGAGCTGCGGCAGGTGATGTGAGACTCAGCAACTTCAGGAGACAAAAGTAAACTTCAAACTCTTCAATAGCAGTGGTACTAACAGACCAAGCAAGAGTGCATGATGTGGTCTAATATATGGAATCACATAATTTTTTTACTTGTCATGGCCTTTAGGAACCCAAAGCACTGAAAATATTGATTTGTGCACAGAATATCATTAACTAGGTTGTTACTAATTGATATAATTATTGGGACAAGACCGTAAGCTACATTTTACATATGTTCTCAGATCCTTCTGTGTTTGCATTTTCAGAATCGACCCTATACACACAGGATATGTAAACTAATGTATTTAGTATAATTAATGACCATAGTTTTTTTTAAAAGAGAGAGACAGTGAGAGAGAGAGAGAGAGAGAGAGAGAGAGAAATCAATTTTATTTAGTTTTTTATGTGGTTTTTGTTGCCCTGAAGCTTCATTACATATGTTTCAAACTCCAGTCCCTGCGCATGCCAGGCAAGCACTGTAGCTGCTGAGCCATCACACCAGCCCTGACAATAGCATTTTAAAAAAACATTAATATACTTTTCTTTTTTATATTTCCTTGTATGTGGATTTTCTCCTTTTTAATCATTTATTTTAAGAGATTCAGGTCTGCTCAAGTGAGGGTATAAAGAAAAAGAGTAAGGAATCAATGTGTGACATCCATGTTCCTGTTTGGTGCTGCAAAGACCTGGAAGAGATGATGCAGGGTGTGGAGTTCTCATAACCCGAGGCAAAAGACAAGGAGCGTAATGCAGGCAGGTGAAAGCTATTCTTCAGCAGAGACCAGCAAAAACCATAAAAAGCAGGCACAGCACAGACCCACCCTCATCACCGTACCTGGCACCACAGTGGATAGAGGAGGATGGAAGAGAGTCATGGGGAAAAGCCTGATAGAGAACCTGAACTATGAGACCTCACCTCATAATGCCATTTTAAACTAAAGGTGATAGACAAATCGTTAATTGACATTTTGGAGATTTCTTATCTTGTATCTACAGCAGTGAAGACTCCGAAGCATGATGAAGTTAGTTATGTAATATTAAATAATACTTTTTTTTTTTTTTTACATCCAAGTTGTAATTTGCAAATAGCATCCTGGCTATACTCATATTAAATAAATCCAAGTAAATATATTGAAGAGAAACATTATAGGTTTTGATGATACTGTGCTTCTTGGATAGCCTCAGCTTTTTTTTTTTTTTTTAATTCTGCATGGTATAAGGAATAGAAATGTGGAAAGCCTGAAATACTCAAAAAATAGTAGGTACCACTATGATTCTCACCACTACTGTTGCTATTGCTCTGCTATCATCAAGATCATCAGTATTCTAACAGTAGCCATAGGATTTGAGGGAGCAGTGAGTGATAAAGGAAATTGCATCCATATTTAGAATATGGGGCAGGTAAAAATCACTAGTGCATCTGCCTCTTAATTATTGGAAAAACAGTTTCC
>PVKS010010433.1:23815-60291 GCA_004027875.1 Aplodontia rufa | reverse complement strand
GGGGTGTTAAAAGGAGAATGGGTAGGGCGGATGTATCCTTTATTAAGGAGGTCCATAATGATGGGTTGAAGGCCAAGAAGTGAAGTTGTACTGAGAGGATATTGTGCCTGGTGGATATATTTGGTGGGGTCTTGTAACCTAATAGTGACAGGAGAACACTGAACAGAAGAGGGGAAATCAATGTCCCAAATGCTAGTGTCCACAGGGCATGTCAGTGTGGGAAGGGATGTGGATTGCGTATGGTCTTCTATATTAGATAATAGGGCTAGGAGAAAGGGGGCAGTTGGTGATGGTGATAGCGGTATGGTAATGGAGACCTTTAGCAGGGACAGTAAGTCCCTACCTAAAAGTGGAACAGGGCATTGTGGTATCACAAGGAAAGAGTGGGGAAAGAAATAGTGATTGCCTGGGAGGGAGCAGGTTAGAGGAGGGGTCTTATGGGGAAAGATCTGTTTTTCTCTTACCCCGACTATAGGAGAAGTGCTAGGGATGGTAGGCCCGGAGAAATCCCTCAAGACCGAAAAAGTAGCTCCAGTATCGAGAAGGAAGGAAATGGGGCGACCATCCACTGTGATTGTAACTCTGGGTTCCCTCTTTGTGATGGATGCTGTCGGGAAGGACCCAAGGCCCCGTCAATCTTTGTTGGCCAGCCCCACCACGGGCAGCGGTTGAGGTCGGGGAGTGTTTGATCCCCCACTCCTGAGAGTGAGGGGGCAATCGGAACCCCAATGACCTCATTTTTTGTATTTAGGGCAGGGAGTGGTGGGCTGCCGGGGAGAGGGACAGGCCTTTGACCAGTTCCTTTTTTGCCACACTTAAAGTAAGCCCCCGGTGGGGGCCTGGTGGTGGGGAATTGGTCAGGGTTAGGTTTGATGAGTTGGGCTAACATTTGGAAGTTAGCTTGGTCTGCCCGTTGTTTGCGGCCTTCCTACTCTTCCTCGCGGTTATGGAAAACCTTAAAGGCTACCGATAAAATCTTGGTCTGAGGAGTGGCCAGTCCCTGTTTTAATTTTTTAGTTTGGTTTTAATGTCGGGGTAGGATTGGGCCAAAAAGTATGTTGTAAGGACGTGGCGGCCATCATCTGAGGAGGGGTCTAAGTTGGTGTACTGCTGAAGAGCCTGTGTAAGTCTACTGAGAAATTCGGAAGGGGTTTTATCCTTTTTTTGAATAACCTCCTGAAGTTTTTGAAAGTCGACCACCTTGTGGGCCGCCTTTTTGAGACCCATAATCAAGCAAGAGGCAAAGTGGTCCCTAGCCTGGATGCCTTGAGCGGTATTGTAGTCCCAGTTAGGGTCCTGTTCAGGTACAGTGTGAGGGCCAGGAGGGTGTGTGGGATCAGTGCGATGAGTGTCAGTGGTATGTGTTTGTACTGCGTCCCAGAAACAGCGTCGCTCTTCAGGAAGGAGGGTGTTAGCTAGAAGCATGAAGATATCATGATGTGTGAGACTATAGGCCTGGAGGACCCATTGAAACTCCCTGATATATGTGGTGGGATCTGTGCTGTAGGAGCCCAGTTTTTTCTCCAATTGGGTCAAGTCAGCTAAAGAAAAGGGCACATGGACACGAACGACGCCCTCAGCACCTGCGACCTCACGGAGAGGGGCCATGGTGGAGGGTGGAGGCAGGGGTCCCCTGGATCGTGTATAGGGAGGGCTATTTGGTTTAGAAGAGTTGGGAGGTGAAGGAGACTGAACGCATGGGGTGGCTGGAAGTGCGGGAGCGGAAGGGGGAGGAGATCTGTATGGGGGTGGTTCGTCAGCCGGGTCGAAAGGTGGATCAGCGGAAGGTTGGGAAGGGGTAGGTGGTTTACAGGCTAATAGGACTTGAGGAGGAGAGCAGGTAGAGCACAGGGAGGGATTACGAGCTAAGAGGCGAAAAGCTTGGATGTAGGGAATCGCCTTCCATTTTTCCTGGCGCTGGCAGAAGTTATGGAGATCGCGAAGAATGTTGGGATCTAGTGTACCCTCGGGGGGCCATCGATTCTGGTTGTCTAACATATAGGTAGGCCAATCTTGAGTGGAAAATTTAATGAGGAGTTTTGGCTTTATATCCGGTTTAAGGGATAAGCTATTGAGATTTTTTAGGAGACATTGTAAGGGGGAGTCCCTTAAGGCGGTGGATGAGGAGGCTCCCATTTTTAGTAGCTGAGGAAGAGAGAGAGAGAGAGAGAGAGAGAGGGAGATCCTTCCGCCGGAGGAGGTAGAGGAAGTCCAGAGGGCGTCCCCTATGGAGTCCTGAACCTCCCGGAGGCACTGTTACATGCCTGGGAAAGGAGAGGAGGACGTAAGTTGTCACTTAGGTCCTTGCTCTCCAAGGCTAAGAGCCGGGGCCTGAAGGAAACTGGTGCCAGGAATCTTAGCAGATTTGGGAAGATCAAGTAGATGGAAGGACAGAGAGAGAGAGAGAAAGAGCAGCAGGAGGGGCTCCAGATGGTGTGTGGGATGAAAGTGGAGCTGTGAGTGATGAAAAGTAAGTGAGGGGGACTTTTGGTTCTAGAAAAACCTAGAAGGGAGAACGGTTTTTACGAAGGTGTGCTGTTATTGACATGTTTACTTGACATCAGACACACTTTGAGCCTGGGGACATCCGATGGCCCAAAGGGAACTGGGAGTCCGCTGTGACCAAATAAAGGTCTAGGCGGGGTGTGGTCTCCCCCTCTGCCGGGCGTAGGAACGTTGCCGGACACTCAACGGTCAAGCATTCCCCGGTAGCCCGGACAGAGGTCGTTCCCCTTCCCCGGGGCACTTACCAGAGGCCGAGTCAGTGATGAGTGAAGGGAGCTGGCGCCAGGAAAGATGGACGAGAGCGAGATGGCAGCCTGAGCCATGAGGAAGAGAAAGAGCCGAGGAGGCTCTTATCTCTCCCGGGTTTCGGCACCATAATGAAGGAACAGAAACGACACCGTGCTGCCAGGTCACCGGAGAAGTTCCAATTTATTCAGAAACCAAACACACTTATATAGAGCCAAGTAGTCCCAGTTGCCAGGCACCTGTTGGGTACTGGGTTGTCCCAGTTGCCAGGTACCTGTTGGGTAAACCCAGTTGCCAGGCACCTGGACTGGGGCAATGCAGAAGAGAAACAGAAAGTACCTCATGGCCTTACAGTTATGGTGCTTGCCTGGCATGTGCAAGTACACGGGTTCAAACCCCAGTACCACGCACACAACTAAGTGTCAGAGCAACGAAGGCCATATGAAAAACTCAATAAAAATTGATTCTGTCTCTCTCTCTCTCACCGTCCTTCTCTCTTAAAAAAAAAATACATAAGGAGAGAGAGAAGGAGAGGACAGAAAAAAAAATGAAGGAAGTAAGAAAATTCCCAATGGGAAGAAGGAGGCCGTGGCTGGGAGTGGGGTACTCTCTCCCATTCCTGTTCCCCACAAGTTACTGCCGGTCTCCTTTCACACCCTCTGGTAAAAATTTTGGCTTTTTCTGATTGTGAGAACAAACGTTATGGATTGGTGCTTTCCAACCACTGCTTTCTGGATTCCCCCTGAGAGCAGAGCACCTTGATTTTTTTTTTTAAGAGAGAGGGATAGTGAGAGAAAGAGAAAGAGAGAATCAATTTTTATTTAGTTTTTCATGTGCTTTCATTGTGTGGTGCTGGGGTTTGAACCCGGGTCCTCGCGCATGCCAGGCAAGCGCTGCAACTGCTGAGCCACTGCTCCAGCCTCAGAGCTCCTTGATTTTGTGACATGGCTGGTGTCCTGGGAGGAGATGAATGGATGAGCTAGTGCCCATCCTTCAGTTTTATGAAGTTCTCTGTTGCTGAGGGAGAGGTGACTGTCACAGGGTTTCCATGGCCTTCGGGAGCAGTAACACCTGCACAGTGGGTAATTGGCATAGCCTCTCTCTCTCCACCACAGGGACTGAGGTTGGAGTCTCTGAGAACTGCTACCTGGACTGGTTTGCTGGACACATCCTAATAGGGGAGGCCTGTGACAGTGACCCTGCCTTTGTGTTGAAGGGCGATGTCTTCATGTACCTCTTCTTCAGCCCTGCAGTAGCAGGTGGAGTGGTCATGATCACCGCGTTCATGGATGGCAGCAGGGAAGCTCACCAGGGAGGAGCAGGGCAAGGCCTGCCCTGGGCTTCCCTGGATCCAGCTGCATCCCACTCACACCTTGCACTCCTCCCCAGACACACCCGTGAGCCCAGAGCTCTCTGACCTGAAGCAGAACCCAGCACATCCTGTCAAAGGGGCCCCTGGGTAGCCCCAGAGTGAAGCTCTGCCTTGCTCTTCTTCAAGTCTGGAGGGCTGAGCTTATCCTGGTTCTCTACATTTTGCTTGCTGTGGCCAGGTTTGGGCCGGAACTGCAGCCAGCTTCAGTGTCTGGGGCCTGAACCCAGCCTTGCTTCCTTCTGCTCATGAACCAAATGTTCCTGTCCTTTCTGCATTGTCCTCTGTCTCTCCTGTGTGCCTTCAGCTTTTTCTCAGGACACCCCTCACTCATCTCCATTTTATCCCCAAACCCCTCAGGCTCACTCCTCTCTTGGACATGTTTCTCATGTGGTTTCCTCTCCTGGGCATCTGGCCCCTTTGTTCAGGAGAAAAGAACTTGCTAAAAAGATTAAACTGTGATTTACTTCTAAAATTTGGGGTTCTGAGGCCTTGGGAGGGCCACTGACCTTGGGACCCTATGGAGAGGATGAGGAGGGCACAGGGAGATGATGAGAATGTGTTGGAGGGGCCTCTATGCTGGACAAGAAGGGGTTGTTAAAGCGTCGTTCTGGTCCTGGAGCAAGTGAGAGGCAGAAGAGGGATGATAATCACAGAAATGTGATTTGATATCTCTCCCTGATAGCCTGAGGCTGGAGACAGGGTGGAGTAATCAGGCTGAGAACAAATCTGAGTGCGGCTATCTTGTGATTGGATTTCCTCGCTGGTGCTCTTGAAAGAGACCACACAGGTCTCCTGAGGTTTCCTGGCACCCATAGAAGTAAAAGGGACCCAGAGGTTCCATCTTCCTGTGGAGGTATTTGCAGTGCTGGCTGGGGATGGAGGCGGTGGGTTATGGGAAGGTCACCCTACTGGGATGTGTGTGTCTCTGCAGTTGAAAGCTGCAGGGTGAACTGCTGGGCAGGATGTCTGGGAGCCACGGCCAGGTTTCAGAGGGGTCTCCAACTCCAGTCAGAGCTGCAGTGGGCAGGAGTGAGCCAAGAGGACCAGTAGGTGCTGTAACAATGGAAAAGATTGCAAGTTCACTGGCCAGGGATCTCATCAGCTGTCCTAGCCCAAGAACCTGGTCAGTTCAGTCCCCAAACAGTAGTGGGCAGCAAAATCCCAAAACCCTGCATCCAGTTTCCATTTGTGTGTGCTCTCACCCCAAGTCAGGTAAGCTTCTATGTTCCAGAACACATGGGACATTATGGGCATAACAGAGGGGAAGGGAACAAACAAGCTAATGGGGAGGTGAAATTCGTGCTGAATGAATGATTTCCTAAATGATAGTTCCTTAAACCTGGAGAGTCAGAAATCCAGACACCAAATCAGTAATTCTAACTATGTTTCTCCTTCGATCCACACCCCAAGTGGGTTATTTGAGAAACAGCATCACATTCATTCAAACTAAGAAAGCTTCACATTCCTTATACATTTAAGTGCATGGGATATTGGTACCTTGCTACATTTCATAAAAATCCTGGTCTCCTATGTCCAGCTGGGGTAGTCCTTAAGAGGAATATACCACTCCATCTCTGGTTCCTGCTCTCTCTGCTCTTCCCTGTATCCTACCCTACTTTAGGTCTAGATGCAGGCATAAAAGGAAGTTTTGGATGTGTCTGAGTTGGTCTTCCCCTAATGCCCACCACCTCTCACCTGCCCCTCAACTCCAAGGATGCTTCACCTGTGCATAAAGACCAGCTCAGCAGCAAACTTCTGCAGAGACTTCCTGATTCCTGTCCCACCCCACTCCACCCCAGATCTCTAACCAGTCTCAATCCTTCCCTCCACCCCAACTTTTTCAAATGCTGGATAGCTGCATTTAATAATTCACTGTACCTGGCATTGTTGTTTTGGAATACTATTTACCTTGTCTAATGTAATACTATTTTTTATCGTAGTAGTGCATACTAAACAAAGTGGAATGCTTATGTGATTTTTTTTTATCTGATTTAGCAAAGTAATTGCAGAATGACTAGTTTCTCGGCCACATGATGAAACATGCTCAAGAGTCAGGGTGATAGGGGAAGGAAGATCTTTATTGGCAGCAAGCCAGGATGCTGGAAGATGAGGACCCCTGTGAAAGAGCCACCGTTCTTAGGGGTTGTAGGCACAGGCTTTTTTAAAAGGGGCTTTTGGAGAGGCATATCAGATAGGCTGGCCCCAACATAGTTATAAATTTTGAGCGGCCTGCTTTTATCTGGAGGTAACTGGAGGTTCTGGGTTCTGTGAATCTAAAGAAAAGCAACTGCCTGGAAAGTCTTATGGCTTATGTAATTTTTGTTCCTTTTCCCAGGAATAACTAACTCTGTAGTTAATCGTCAGTCCCATGTATCCTGTCAGATCACAATGCCATGGTCTTAGCAATGAACAACAGCAACAACAACAAAAACATCAGAAGCCACCCTAATACTTGGAAATTGAATGATATCCTTTTAAATGAAGAATGGATAAAATTCTTGGAAATGAATGAGAATGATGAAAAGACATATTGAAACCTCTGGGATAGTATGAAAGCATACTTCAGAGGTAAATTTATAGTGCTGAATGCATACATCAAAAATCTGGAAAGAGCTCAAATAGTCTTATGCTCCAACTCAAACTCCTGCAAAGAGAGGAACAATCCAATCCCAAAGCTAACAGAAGACAGGAAATAACTAAAATCAGAGCTGAAATCAATGAAATTGAGAACAAAAAAATAATAAAAAGTATCCATAAAACAAAGAGTTGGTTCTTTGATAAAATAAATAAGATCGATAGACCCCTTGCTAACCTCACCAAAAAGAAGATTGAAATGAAGCAAATCAATAAAATAAAAGACAAAAATGGAGATATCACCACAGACTCAACCAAAATCCAGAAGATTATCAGATCTTATTTTGAAAATGTATGCTCTGCCAAGTTTGATAATCTGGAAGATATGGAAAGATGCTTAGCCACATACGACACCCCCAGATTAACACCGGAAGACATTGAAAATCTAAACCAACCTATCTCAGGTTCTGAAATTGAAGCAGCAATCAAAGGCTTTCCGAAAAAGAAAAGTGCTGGACCTGATGGATTCAAGCAGAATTCTACCAAATGTTCTCAGAAGAATTATCACCGAACCTCTACAAGGTTTTGGATGAAATTGACAGGGTAGGAGCACTACCAAACACTTTTTATGAAGCAAATAAACTCTCATACCAAAATCTAACAAAGACTCATTAAGAAAAGAAAACTACAGACCAATTTCCATGATGAACATAGATGCAAAAATCCTTAATAAAATTCTAGCTAATTGGATCCAAAAGTGCATTAAAAAGATAACACATCATGATCAAGTGGGCTTCATTCCTGGAAAACAGGGCTGGTTCAACATTCACAAATCAATAAATGTAATTCACCACTTAAATAGAATTAAAAATAAAAATCATATAATCATCTCAATTTACGCAGAAAAGGCCTTTGATAAAATTCAGCATCCTTCTCAAAACCCTGGAGAGGATAGGGATCAAGGGAAGATATTTTAACTATGTAAGATTCATTTATGACAGACCCATAGCAAACATTATGCTCAATGGCGAAAGACTGAAAGCCTTTCCTCTTAATTCAGGAACAAGACAAGGCTGTCCACTGTCACCACTATTATTCAATATAGTCCTTGAAACTCTTGCCACAGCCATCAGACAAGAGAAGGAAATCAAAGGAATTCGAATAGGAAAAGAAGAAGTCAAGTTGTCTCTATTTGTGGATGATATGATCATCTACCTAGAATACCGTATAAGCTCAACCACGAGACTTCTGGAGCTCATAAACAACTTCAAAGTGGCTGGTTATATGATTGACACCAATAAATCATTAGCTTTCCTATATTCCAGCAACAAGGATGCTGAAGAAGAAATTAGGAATTCTGTCCCTTTGACCACCTCCTCCAAAAAAAAAATAAAATACTTGGGCATAAGTCTCACAAAGGATGTCAAGAACTATGCAACAAAAATTATCAAACTTCAAAAAAAAAAGGAAATTATAGAAGATCTGAGTAGATAGAAAAACATTCCAAGTTCATGGTTAGGTAGAGTCAATATCATCAAAATGGCCATTTTACCCAAAGCCCGATACAGATTTAATGCAAACCCTATCATGATACCAATGTCATTCTTCACGGATATAGAAAAAGCAATACCCAAATCTGTATGGAATAACAGAAGACCCAAAATAGCCAAAACATTACTCAGCAAGAAGGAGGAGGCAGGAGGAATCTCAATTCCTGACCTGAAATTATACTACAAGGCTATAGTGACAAAAACAGCATGGTATTGGTACCAAAACAGAATGGAAGACCAATGGAATAGAATAGAGGACTCTGAGATGAACCCTCATACCTTTAACTATCTGATATTTGATAAAGGGGGCAAAAGCATAGTGTGGAATAATGATAGCCTGTTCAACAAATTGTGTTGGACAGATTGGACAGCCATATGCATACAATTGAAATTGGATCCTTACTTTCACCCTGCACAAGAATTAAATCAAAATGGTTCAAGGATCTGGATATTAAACCAGCAACTCTACAATTGTTTGAAAAAGAAGTAGGATCGACATTACATGACATAGGGTTCGGCACAGACTTCCTTAACAAGACTCCCATGGTGCAAGTGGTAAAATCAAGAATAAACGCATGGGATGCAATTAAACTAAAAAGCTTTTGCACAGCTAAGGATTTAATCAAGAATCTCAAGAGAGAACCTACAGAATGGGAGAAAATTTTTGCCTGCTACACCTCGGACAGAGGGTTAATATCCAGAATATACAAAGAACTGAAAAAATTAAATACCAAAACCACTAATAATTAATAAATGGGCTATGGAACTAAAAAGAAGTTTCTCAACAGAGGAAGTCCAAAAAGCCCATAATCATATGAGAAAATGCTCTACATCATTAGCAATTAGAGAAACGCAAATCAAAACTTCACTGAGATTTCACCTCACTCCGGTCAGAGTGGCAAAAATGAAGAATACAAACAATGACAGATGCTGGAGGGGCTGTGGGAAAAGAGGAACACTGTTACATTGCTGGTGGGACTGCAAACCGGTACAGCCACTCTGGAAAGCAGTGTGGAGACTCCTCAAAAAATTAGGGCTGGAACTGCCTTTTGACCCAGCTATCCCACTACTGAGTATCTTCCCCAAAGAGCTAGAATTGGCTTACTGTAGAGATTCAGTTTCATCAATGTTTATAGCAGCCCAATTCACTATAGCTAAATTATGGAACCAACACAGATGCCCCTCACTTGATGAGAGGATCCAAAAACTGTGGTACATATATACAATGGAATATTTACTCAGCTATTAGAGAAAATGATATTATGGCATTTGCAGCCAAATGGATGGAGATGGAAAAAATTTTGCTAAGTGAAGTATCTCAAACTTTGAGACTCAAGGGCCGAAAGTTTTCTCTCATTTGTGGAAGCTAAAATATAAGTGGAAACCGTTTGTTAGATGGCTAACCTAACAATTACCTCAACATGTATGAATTCTTACATGATCATGGGGAACTGTGCTAAGATTCCTGGGGAATGTAGGGAAGGGGTAGGGATGGGGGGAAGGGAATAGGAAGGACATCAAGGTGACCAGAGGGAGGTAGTATGGGTGAATCTAATCCAAGGGGAACCTCCAACTTCCACCAGAAGTCCAATTAACTTGGGGCTTAAGTAAAGTGAAACATGGAACCCATGGGGAACCCAAAGGGGGGAAACCATGGTCTGGCACCAGTATTGGCTTGTTCTGTCATTACACTGCGGTTCTTGATTGTTTGATGATGAACCCCTCCTAGTTGTAAGACCATGTTTATAAAATTTAAAAAATTGGATTATTTTTCTTATTATTGTTGAGTTATGTTTTTTTCTATAGATTCTGGATATCTGAAGTTTGTAATCATATCATCTATATGATTTGAAGATATTTACCCATTTTGAGATTATGTTTTCACTTTCTTAGTTTTTTTTTTTTGTTGTTGTTATCAAGGATTGAACCTAGGTGTGCTTAATCACTGAGCCACATACCCAGCCCACTTTTAATTTTATTTTTATTTTGAGATAGGATCTTGCTAAGTTATTTAGGGCTTTGCTAAGTTGCTGAGCCTGGTTTGAACCTGTGATCCTCCTGCCTCAGCCTTCTGAACTGCTTGGATCACAGGTGTGCATCAATGTGCCCATCTCACAGTAGGGCTTTTTTTTCAAGTGTGAAAGTTTTAAATATTTTTCAGAATTAAACTTTATTTCATATTGATAAAAACCATAAAAAGCATTTACATTTCATCTTGACTTATTTTGTATTTAGAAACATCAAATAAAAATTGCATAATGAAAAAATTTGCATTTTCCCAAATTATAGTACCACATTTCAAAGGAATCATTCTAATAGTAAATACGACCTTGTTTACTTATATTATTGAAATAGCAATTCATGTTGAAATAAACATGACATAAACATGTATATGGCTTCAGTATGAACATCATATATTGTCTGTTATGAAATTATTTCCATTGTCAATTAGCACCCAGTTATAAAGATGCATTCTAAACATTATTTTAGTTAACTGAAATACAGTGGAAAAATTAACACGGTTCAGAAATATCAAACATACATTTTTTTGGTTACATATTAAATCGTATGGTAACACCACCATATAGAGGGTTGTGTCTAACCTTTATTACCCACAGTATAGAATTTTTAGCTATTTAAAACCAAATGATAGCTATTTTTATATTAGGAAAAGAAAAAAATTAAAAAATTCTAATGATGTGAGACTTTCAAGTAAATGCATTGGGAGATAAAAATGAAGTGAATTTTTCTACTAGATGCTGATTTTCTATGGTAGTTGGTTTCAAACGAACAGAAAAGTACACTTGAAATTATAAGAAAATCAAATTATCTTAGAAATTAGTTTTTAATATCAATCTTAAGCATTTCATAATATACTAGAATATGACATTTTTTGGTTGCTTGCAGAAAAAAAAAAAAACCATAGAATTATTCCTGTCTTCTGGATTGAAGATTCTAACAACTAAACAGGTGTAAAATTGGACCAAGTTGCAGCAATTTAAAATAATTAGTGTAAGGAGTTTTAAGTGATGTTTGGCTTCTTTTAAAGTGTAAATAGAATTTAAATACTATATTTTTATGATTCAGAAAGTTAAATCACAGCACATATTGATAGTCTATGGCAGGGGAGGCAATATATGGTTAATCAAGGAAAAAAAGAACTTCCTTGTGTTCTTGAGAGAAAAGAATATTAAATAGAAATTTTATCTGGATAATGAAAAACCCTGTCCCCAAAATAGCAGGGTCATTAAATGAAAAGAACAATATTACTCTTTAATGACACTTAAAAGCATTATCCCTATTTTGAGTAATAGTGTCTTACCGTCCCTTTACTCTGCATCTCAACCATTGTACGTGGGGACAAATGTGAAAATATAGACGCTACATGATGACTAAGCAATTTTGGAATAAATCCATAGACTGTCTTTGCATGTGTAATCGTTTATATCTTAATTCCTTATTTATACCTGAACATTCATTAAGCATAAAAGTAACTTTCTTTTTTTTTTAATTTATAAAGAAAAGAGATTTATTTTGGCTCACAGTTTTGGAGACTGGGAAGTCCAAGATCAGGTGCCATCATTTGCATGACTCCTGGTGAGGATCTCATGCTACTTCAACTCATGGCAAAAAGCAAAGGGTCACATTATATGTGAGAACAATACAAATTTGAAGAAGACAAATTTGCTTTTAGAAAACCTACTCTTGGGGCTGGAGTAGTGGCTTGGTGGTTATGGCACTTTTCCATCATTCACGAGTATGCGAGTTCAAACCCCAGCACCATGTACACAACGAAGTCTCAGAGCAATGAAAGCCACATGAAAAATAAATAAAAATTGGTTTTTTTCTCTCTCTCCTTCTTCTTTTAAAGAATAAAAAAAAATAATAAAAAAATTAAAAACCTACTCTTGGGCTGGAGCAGTGGCTCTGCGGTTATGGCGCTTACCTGGTTTGCACGAGTACACAAGCTCAAACCCCAGCACCATGTACACAATGAATAACATAATAGTAATTTTCAAATAATTTAATAAAAATATGGTTGCAGTATTTTATTATTTTGCTGAATTACATTTGTGAATTACATCTTCATACTACCATATTTTGGATTTTGTTATATAATCACATGCACAGAAACTTAAAAGATCATAAATTTCCCATGAGAAGACATTAGTTAGCCTGGGTCATTGGAGTATATTTGCAAAACATTCTAATACTGAAAACATTGGAAATTACAAGATAGGGCGTGGGAAAATGTTTATGCAATGTTCTCCTATACAAGACCTCTTAATGACTTCTATCAGTAGAGGTAGGAGTTTATCAATGCATTGCTACTCCTCCCTGAGAAAATCCTTCCAAAATAATTGTTAGAGGGAACACCATTCTTCACCTCTTGGCCTATCAAAGCTTTTACATTTTCTGCTGCCTATTTAATTCCAGGTCCATCCTTCTGTTTAAATCTGGGGAAAGTCTAATAATGTCAAATCAAGGTGGCATCGCCATGTTCATATTTAGTGTAACAGGTGTAACTGGGGCTGTGGGTAGATTGATATATTTGATATGTGAACTTCTGATGCCTGCAAACATTTCTGTCCCTCCATGACTATATTCCCAACACATGATGGAGAATCATTGCAACACCAGCCTTCCAGGAGGTGGGCAAGAGAGTAAATATGTTATTGCAGTGCATACACTGGCTTGGGAGTCAGTGCTATGGACGTAGGAGGGACTGCAGGGGCTGGGCTGTGATCTCAGGGCATGCCAGTCCCACCAGGTACATCCTTAAAATTTTTTTGTTTCTTCCCCTCCCCCACATTTTTATTGGTGTATTATACTTGTACATACTGATAGGATTTATTGTTACATATTTGTACTTGCACACAATAAAGTATAATTTGGCCAATTGAAGAAAGAACACAGTGCCAGAGGCTTTGAGACAGACCACATTCATCTGCACAGGTGCACCTATCCTGTAGTCTATTTCCCCATCTAAGGAGGCTCCACACTCACCTGCACAGATGCCACCTATCCTGTAGTCTATGTCACCACTTAGGAAGATTCCATACTCACCAGCCTATGCCCCTACTTCCTCCCTCTCCCTTCTTTCTCTGCCCTTGATCCCACCCCCTTGCTCCTCCTCTCTAGTCCTGGACCTCTTCCTTTCTTCCATTCCTCCCTTCCACCAGTCTTCTCCTTCACCTCTCCCCACCTCTCAACCCCTTCTCTCCCTCTGACTCTTCCCTTCCTCCTGCATGTCTCCTCCCTCCTCTTCCTGGCCTCTCCTCCTCAGAATCTAGCCTGCAGTATATTGGTCTCCTGTCTCAGGGATGGTTCTGGGAACCCCTCCTCCTGGGGTGTTTTCACTCTCCAGTCCAGAGCCCACTGTGCACCTTTAGCCATCCCTGCAATTTAAGTTGATTCCTTCATTCTCTGCAGACTCCTCCAGCAGATCCCCTGCTCTTGAGAACAAAACCCAATGCCCTTTCTTTACAAATGAGAAACTAGTGAGGGATGGAAGAAGCAGCTGCTGGCCCAGCCAGGCAAGGCCCACCATTCCTTAGCCCTCTTAGACATTCTTCAGGCTCCTCAGGAAATAGGAGGAAATTCACTGATGGGCTTCTCAAACTTCACATTCACTGTCTAGATGGAAATGCTGGGATTTGGGAACCTGGAACTTGGCCTGGAAAACAGCTCCTTCCAGCCAACCCTCTAACCCTCCAGGCTATTGTCTCTGGCCAAATATCCTTCCTGTGGCACCCAAGATGTGTGGCTCACTGCTGGCACCCCTTGTTGTCTCAGGGAGACTGAAAAGCCCATCTCTGGGTCTGGACTCTGACAGGGACTGTCCTGTGGCACTGCTCTAGAGAAGCTGCAAGACAGAACTTGCATGGTACAAACAAATGAGCAGCAGTCCCTGAGCTGTTCTGGGGAAGGCCCCCACCACCACCCTGACCCCATTATGATCTGGCGCACAGGGCTTCTTACGCTATGCTGAGTGTCTTCACAGGATGGACACGGCTGACAACTTCTGCTCTCCTTGGTTCCCTTCTGAAAATGTCAACCTTGGACCATGAGTTTCAGGTTGCACACAAGGTCTGCAATTCACCCAGGCAGCTCAGAGTCTTGTCCCACTGGAACACTTTGAGTCATGTCCTGCTGTCAGGGGGCCTCAGTAGGTCCCTGAGTTCACTACTCTCTTACACATTCCCGATTTGATACTACTCCCTGCTGCTCCAACTGAAGAGTGCCCTGTCCCAACACAAGGAGGATGCAAATCAATGAAATATCTGAGCATCAATGGACCATCAAATTTATTACAAGAATTACAGAAATTTATCAAGAAGCATTCTATCCCCAAAATGTGGGGAAAAGAGCAGAGAAGAGCAGGGGAAGTGTCCTGGGGAAGTGTCCCAGGTAAGTCTCTGGTGTCTCTTCAAGGTGGGGGAGGAGGGGCCCATTTGTGTCCAGATGGCTTCAGGTGTCCTCCTGAATGGAATTTGTGTGAAGGAGGCCACAGTAGGTTGCACTTCTCCCTCCACCAGCTGTTCCTTGTGAGACCCTGTGATTTGAAGGAACAAATATGTGGATTAGCAAGAGCTCATCGTCCATGGTGCGCTGATTTACCTGAACATCGCTGCAACCCACAAATGTAGACAGTGACGATCTGTCCCATGGAAAGGACATCAATAAGAGTGTGTGTGAAGCAGAAGGCCACACCACTATGTGTTTCCATGGGAGAAACTTTGTTCCTGAACCTTGGGTGTGCCTGCCCTCCATTGGTTGGAGTCCTTGTTTGTTAGTCCCATGGAAACTATGTGTTTCCATGGGAGAAACTTTGTTCCTGAACCTTGGGTGTGCCTGCCCTCCATTGGTTGGAGTCCTTGTTTGCTAGTCCAGGTCCTGTTTGCCCTCCTCAAATTGGAACCACTTGCATTTGGTGTCCAGGGCCTGTCTTGGAGGCTTGCAGGAAGCTCCATATCCATGCGAGACAGGTGGCGATCCTCCTGGCCACTACCCTCCAGCCCTTGCTGTCATGCGTAAAGCCTGTATAACCCTCAGGGGGAGGGTGGCTCCATGGAGATGGAGTTTTGTTCTGATGCCAGGGAGGACTGGCTCTCTGCCTCCCACCCACTGCAGCTGGGCCAGCAGCCAGACTGAAGGGACAGAAGGCTGGGAAGGTGCTTGCCTGCAAGGCCATTGAGGGGAAGGGCAGGCAGGCTGGCACTTCTGCTGCCCCTCTGCCTCAATGACTTGACCTTCTGGGGCAGCTGATACTCTTGGGATGAGAGGGGGAAGGAGTAAAGGGAAGCCTCGCTGGCACTCCTCCTTGAGTCCAGAGGGAAAATGAAGGGCCTGAGAGGGATGGGCAACGTCCCACTTCCCACTGCACAGATTTTGGGTGGACTGTGCAGGCTGTATCCCAGGGTTTTCTAGAGCTGGAGCATGAAATACATTGCCATGGCCTGGTTGAACTGTTGGGTTGTCAAAGATACCCAGGAATCATGTAGGCTGTAACCCTGGTCAAACATGGCCATCGATATGGAGTCCTAGTGTCTGGGGAGTGGCTCAGTGGAAGGATTCAGCAAGTATACTCCTTACCCTGGCTTAGACATGGGTGCCCCATTGTCTGGTCTGCCATGGGCTCTGCATGGGCTCCATAGTCAGCATCTGCAAGATAAGGCTTTGTACCTTGGCTGATGTGTGGAAGGGGATGTCATAACTTGGCCAAAGGACCTGCTTCTTCACCTGCACAAAGGTGATGCCTTTAAATGGGAAGCACCCTGTGGCTATGAGGAACAGGAGGACACCCAGTCTTCAGATGTCCACTGTGGGACCCTCGTATTCTTGCCACTGGAACATCTCTGGGGCCCAGTAGGCAAGGGTGCTGCAGATCGCATCAAACTTCTGCCTGACCATGAACCTGCAAGCCAGGCCAGGTCACAGAGCTTGACTCTCCCTCTGGCATCCAGCAGGAGGTTCTCCACCTTCAGGTCTCAATGTGTGATGCCCAACTCCTGGCAATAGCGCACAGCACTTGAGACCTGGCTGAACACTATTTGGGCCTCCCCCTCCTGTATGCCCACCTCCACCAGGTTGTACTGCAGTAGTGGTCTCCCAGAGATATGATCTATGACAACGTAGACATGTCCAGGAGTTTTGATGATTTGAAACAATTGTATTGTGAGTGGGTGTTCCACGGCCTTCATTTGGTCCACCTCTGATGTAGTGAAGGATGAGTCCCACCCTACCCTCCGCAGGACTTTGTGGTCACCTCTATCCCAGTCAGGGTGTGTCAGACCAATTTTACTGTGGCTAAGCTGCCCTGCCCAACGTCCCTCAGATCCTGATACTGATCTGTGAGGACATTCTTCAAGGAGGAGCTGGCTGAGAAGCCCTGCCTCTCACTCATAACCACATTACTCTGACTACACTGACTACATATCCTACACCACCTAAGGATGCTAGTTAAAAACAAAAATAAAAACAAAACCTCAAAAAACTAAAACAAAGCAAAACAAAAAAGTCCAAAATCAAAGAACCAATCAAAGACTACAACCAGAACCACCAAACTACCACACATGCTAACTATCTGTGAGTCCAGTGGGTCACTCATTGCTCCGTGCACTTACATACAAACACGTATGCTAGGTGACCACTCTCTAATTAGCTACATCCCTGACCCTTTTATTTAGGACAGGGTCTCACTAGATATTTGTTATGTCACATTATTCAAGTCTTCTATTTCCTTGTTGATCTTTTATGTAGTAGTAATATTTACTGTTGAAAGTGAAGTACAGCTATCCCTATTATGGAATTTTATCACTTTTTACTTTGTATAGTTTGGGTTTTGTTGTTAAGTGCACATATGTGTATAATTGTTTTACCTATTTGATGTCATATTTCCTTCTATTATATATTCTTTAACAATTAGCTAGATAGAAATCTAGTTCTGATTAATTTCAACATAATTTTAGTTTTATTTTATTTTTTCTCCCTTATAGCTTCATTCTTCCTCCTTTCAGCTGTCACATTGTCACATAAGTCATATTTATACATTATATGTTCATCAATGCAATTGTACAATTATTGCTTCATGCAGTTATCTCTCAATCAGGTAGTAAATAAAAGAGTCAAGCAAAAAAATGCATTCTTCTATATTTTTAAAATTAACGTATATAGACAAATTTACAAGTTTTCTTTATTTCTTCCCAAATGTTCAAGTTACTATCTAGAAGTCCAAATTTTGAGCTGAATGCCTTCTCTTGATATTTATTGCAGAGAAAGTCTCCAATTCTCTCAGTTTTGGTTTAATTGGGTTTATGTTAATTTCTCCTTGAGTATTGATTGGTACTTTTGCTGGATACAAAATGCTTTATTGATTATTTTTCTTTCAGTACTTTGAATATGTCATCCCATTGTCTTCTGACTTCCATAATTTCTAAGAAACCAGCCATTCAATCTGGAAACCAGATTTTCCTCCTGTTTTTGCTAGGTTTCCTGTAGGGGTTGGGGCATGTATTCAACATCTAACTAGGCAGTTAATAACTTTGTCTTAGCCTTTATTCCTGTTTCCACATAGTCTCAATGTAAGCCAGGAAGTTGAGAACTTAGAGCCTTCTCAAGTTTTTCCTGTGCATACACATCGTCCTATGTTTGTGCATGGTCTTTCAGGATCCCAGGAATATGTTGGGAAGCCCTATTAGACATCTTTTACTCCATATTTTCCTTTGAAGTTTTTTTGTTAGTCTACAGTTTGCTCCAATTACTTTCCACTGCATCCGGCAGTTGGGATTTAATCAAAAGCCCATAATAGTTTCAGTGATCATCATCTCTGCCCTGGCAGGAAAGCTTTTTCCCGCTGGATGAGTTCTGAACCAGGTTAAGCACAAATAGTCTTACATGGAGTCTTCTGAAGATCTACCAGACAGGTCAAATAATGATAATGTTCTGAAAACAAAACTTAGAAATAGCTCCATCTCTCTTCCTCTGTTGACTTCCATGTTTCTGGTTTTCACTGGAAAAATGGGCTGTCATTTTTCAAGTCTACTAGGAAGTTGGAGGAACAATGGCATAGGGTAAATTAAAATGCCATGAAATTCACTGTTCTCACCAAGGGTCAATAATTGAAAAAAAAATACATCTAGAGATTGAAGAAATTGATTTTTTTTGCCATTTTTTCATGAATTTTACAAAGGAAAAGGTAAGATTCTTTGGAGGTTTTTACTCCACTGTTTTGCTGTCTCTATGACAGATTTAAAATTTTGAGACTTGTTCTCAACT
Organism: Aplodontia rufa; assembly: GCA_004027875.1. Lineage (NCBI taxonomy): Eukaryota > Metazoa > Chordata > Mammalia > Rodentia > Aplodontiidae > Aplodontia > Aplodontia rufa. Next base: position 41,766 of record PVKS010010433.1, on the reverse strand, counting down.
TCAAGTATAGCCATTTCATGAATTTGATGGATTTCATTTAGGATTGATGATAATCATGGGAAAGCACACATTTTTTTTTAAAGAGAGAGGGACAGTGAGAGAGAGAGAGAGAGAGAGAGAAAGAATCAATTTTATTTAGTTTTTCATATGACCCTCATGAATGCACGCATGTTAATGCAATTAAAAAGTATGAACTTTTTCCAAAATTATTTCACAAATGAGCTCCAATATAAAGAAATTAAAGGGGCTGGAGTGGTGGCTCAGCAGTTACGGCACTTGCCCAGCATGCACAAGTACACAGGTTCAAACCCCAGCAGCCACATACACAACTGAGTGTCTGAGCAACGAGGACCATGTAAAAAACTCAATAAAAATTGATTTTCTCTGTCTCTCCCTCTCTCACTCACTGTCCTTCTCTCTTTAAAAAAAAAAAAAGAAATTTAGCATGATTTACATAATAAGTGTTTTAAAATGATGAACTAAACTGTACAGTGATATTACTAATGATTTTCAAAATATCTTTATAGTGGGGCTGGAGCGGTGGCTCAGCGGTTTCGGCGCTTGCCTGGCAAGCACAAGGACCCGGGTTCAAACCCCAGCACCACGTACACAACTAAGTGTTGGAGCAACTAAGGCCATGTGAAAAACTAAATAAAGTTGTTTCTCTCTTTAAAAACAAAACAAAACAAAATATCTTCATAGTGTTATTCGAGAAAGTTTTCCTCTAGCCTTTGAATAATGGATAAAAAGTGAATACAGCCAGCTTCAAACAGGAATAAAGTTGAAGTGTAGGGAATTTAAACATATAACTTACTGTGAAACACTTCGCAACGGAAGAAATAGGAAGCCATAATAAATATATGAAAAGATAAGCCACTAAGTGATGTGGTAACGATATTATAAATATCATATACAAGCAAAGCATTCTTTTATATATACAGAAATCATGTGACTGAATAGTATGAATGACTTTTAGAGAAAATAATCCACTGCGTGCAAGGGGTTGCCATGTGAAAGAGGCAGCAATCATATATCAGCAGTGATTTCTGGTGATAGTGGTAAAATGGCTCTTGGAGAAAGCTTATTGAAAGTTAGAACTTGGTGTTTCATAGACAGAAAATTGTTCATTCAGTCAAATACTTAAAAATGATATTTGCAATCTCTTTTCTGTGACTTTATCACATCTCTAACAGATCTTATAGCTTTCTGGTCACTTTCAGGGATTAAAGACTTCAGGTCAGTGTAATTTATTTATTTATTAGACAGAGAGAGAGAGAGAGAGAGAGAGAGAGAGACAGAGATCAATGTGGCTTTTGTTGCTCTGACACTTCATTGCGTATGTGGTGCTGGGGTTCAAACTCGCATCCTTGCATGCACCATAACTGCTGAGCCACAGTTCCAGCCTCAACTTCTCATCAGCTCAGACTCAATGCCTTTGTCCCAGGAAACTGCAGAGGGGAGAAGGGGTTTTTAGTCTTCCACTTAGCCACATGTTCTCTTCTCTCTCTGGGCTTCTTGCCTTCTCTGGTGTGTGCACCCAGGAATGTTTTCCAAACCCCAGAGGCATATGGCAAGTCCTTCTGTGTATTCCCTCTCTGTCCTTTGGTTTGGAGGGCATGTCAACATGGGCCTCTGACTCTACAGCACACCAAGCATCCAATGGAATAGGATCCGTCCATCACACTCACCTGCAGTCACCACCAATCTGAGTGTTTCTAATGGATTTTTCACTTAGCTTGAGAAGTGGGGAAAAAAAACCTCCTCATTGACCAGAGGAGAAAAGAAAAAAAAGCTATACTATTTCCCCAAAAGATACCAATTCCTTACTCCAGTAAATTTCCTACCTCAGAGAATTATTTCACTGATATCTGGGGCAGCCTTTACTCAGTTGATTGGAGTAGTCAACAGTGGTCTTAGGACCAGTTCTTCTCTCTCTTAGTAAGCTGGAGACATATCTGGCAACTCCTGGGTGCTTCTATAGAATGTTGGGATGCTGTGGAAAGGGAGTATAATGATATTAACTTCTTGTGTTCAAGATGCAGAAACTTAGGGGCTGGAGCGGTTGCTCAGTGGTTGCGGCGCTTGCCTGGCGTGCACAAGTACACAGGTTCAAACACCAGCACCGAGTACACAACTAAGTGTCAGAGCAACAAAAGCCATGTGAAAAACTCAATATAAATTGATTCTCTCTCTCTCTCTCTTTCTTTCACTGTCCTTCCCTCAAAAAAAGATGCAGAAATTTCAATTCCATCTTTTAGAAATTGTCTATTCTTGCCATTTCCCTGAAGCTTCAGTGTTATCTACATGTACCCTCCAAAATCTTCACCCTTCACAGGGTGGGTATGGATAGGGGATCATAGTCTATTTCCACCCATCTTCACCATTGTCAACCTCTCCTTGGGTATCTGTGACAGTACAAGAGCCAGTTCGGTTACTGAAGGTAGTTATTATAGCTGAATTATGTCTTCTCAAAATTCATATGTTGATGTTTAACCATAATACCAGTGGGTGGAGAGGGTTGCCGTGAGAGAGAAGCAGCATTCCCGTATGTGATCAGCAATAACTTTTGTTGATAGTGTGTTGATGGTGACAGGTGTACAGAATAATACTGTATTTTGGGGTAGGGTATGTAAGTAGTTAATTTAGTTAAAGTGCATAGGCTGTGCCCTAACCCAAGATGTCTGGTGTCCTTACAAGAAGAAAATAGGACACATACACAGAGGGAAGATCGCCATTTACAAGCCAAGGAGAGAAGCTTCAGAAGGAACCAACCCAATGAACATCCTGAGGTTGGCCTTCTAGCCTCTAGGATTATGAGGAAATAAATCTCTGCTGCTTCAGGGCCCTGACTTGTGGCACTTGGTTACAACAGCCCTAGCAAGAAGTGCATCCGTCTTCTAAGGGTTTATCTGTTCAATTTTTCTCCAACTCTACTCCTTTCTATTATTCATTCTTATCTCACAGCCATATCATACACCTGCCTGTAGAATCAGGGTGTTAACTCCATCTGAACACCTCTCTGTACTGGCACGGAGATAGAACAACCAAGTTGCTTTACATGCATGGAGCAGTAGGGGGAGACAGAATCAATGACTTTGAGTCCAGACTGGAAGTACATCTTAGAGATTTTGCAAGCTTCCAGTAGTGGGGATGGATGTAAGAGCAAGAAGCTATTGCAGACCCCTGCCGATGCTCTCTCTCTCTCTCTCTCTCTCTCTCTCTCTCTCTTTCTTCTCAGAGAGAAGGACAGTGTGAAAGAGAGAATCAATTTTTATTTAGTTTTCATGTGGCTTTTGTTGCTCTGACACTTTGTTGTGTATGTGATGCTGGGGTTTGAACCTGGGTCCTTGTGCATGCCAGGCAATCACTGGAACCACTGAGCCATCACTCCAGCCCCTCTCCTTCTCTTTAAGACCTGATGTAAGTCTACCAATCTCTATCAACCAGAATTAACTGGGTTTTCCTCTACAAAGCAAGCAACTGCTATCTGCCTTCTATGTAGTATATATAGTTAAAATAGTAAATCCATGTATAGTGATTACTATGTGCCAGGCATTAAAGTGCTTTAATAAACTCATATTATATATTTGATAGGATATTTTTATTTTATAATTTATTTTGTATGAATATATAAACACATACACATGTATGCATAAAGCCTAAACTAGTCTTATTCCCACAAAGTATTCTATATTTTATCATGTGTGTATGCAAACAATCCCCCAAATTGGCCATCTTATGATTATTTTATAGGAACCATATCCCAAAGGATTTAAGTATCTCACCCTAGGTTAAACTGGGACTCAAATCCAACAGACTCCAAGGCTGTGCCTTTAACTACTTCCTGGGCCAGCTCCTGTACCCATGTTGCCCTCCACCCTGAAGTTTTCTGTTCTAAGAGGGCCCATATGGAAGCTTTCCCCCTTTCATGGTCATCCTTTTAGTCTCTCCTTCCTCCCTCAGTCTTGTACTTGGTGTTGGGAAGATATTAGGGGCTTAATAAATAGTTACTGAGTTACCGATCTCTCTTCTCATTTCACAAACAAGAAACTAAGGTCCAGGAGTGAAGGCCTCAAGTCCAAGGCCAAAACCTAAGTGCTCTGACTCCTACTTATTACAAGGCCTGACTGGGCCAAGTTCTGAGATGTCTCAGTCCCCAAAAGGCAGGAGTCTTATTTTAATAGAGTTATCCTGAGGGTTTCTACATGTTCCAACTTCAGTACGTCTTGCTCTACACTTTGACTTTACTTTAACAAACCCCATGAAATACTCTGAATTGTTATTATAGAAAAGATGAGGGCTAGGTGCTGTCACACATGCCTCTAATCCCAGCAGTTCAGGAGGCTGAGGCTGAGAGAGGAGGATCGTGAGTTCAAGAATATCTTCAGCAATTTAGCAAGGCCCTAAGCAACTTAGCAAGGCCCTGTCTCAATAGAAAAATTTTTTTTAAAGGCTGGGGATGTGGCTCATTGTTAAGCACCCCTCTGTTACACCCCTGGTATAGAAAAAAAGAAAAAAGGAAAAAAAAGAAGAAGGGGAGGGAACTGAACGCCTTTCATGTGTGTCAGACACCAGGACTGTGAGTTCAGATTTGCTATCTCATTGTCTCAGGCCAACCCCCAAGAGTTAGCCAGTATTTCTTCCATCATTATAGACATAGAAATTGAGACTCAGACAGGTTGAATAACTTCCCCAAGACCACAGACAGGCCTGAGATGCAATTGAGTCTGACTTCAAAGACTGAGTTTTCCTATCGCACCACCAGGGGATATTTCAAGGAAAGGATGGCACCTTCAGAGAGAAGGAGCCTGGGCTCTGAGGGATGGTGGGCTTTGTGTTTGTACTCAGGCTGTTGGCAAGGGTGGTCTCACTGGATGGAGAACAGAATTCCTCCCCAACTCCGTGAGTCTCAGGAAAGCAGGTCTGCAGCCTTCGTTTTATTTCCCCTTTGTTGAGTGAAGGACGGTATTCCTGTCCTGCAATGAGGGATGCTGGGAAAGGGTCCTCTCTGGCTTCTCTGAGGTCTGCAGCATCTGTGGCTTGAGAGAGAAGGAGAGAGAGAGAGAGAGAGAGAGAGAGTCAAGGTTTTTGTTTTTGTTTTTTCCATCTGGCCTTTGTTGCTCCAACACTTAGTTGTGTACGTGGTGCAGGGGTTTGAACCCAGGTCCTTGCACATGCCAGGCAAGTGCTCCAACTGCTGAGCCAATGCTCCAGCTCCATCTGTGGTTTTCTTGAAAGGGCTGAAATTCAGAAAATACAGTTTCTAGCTATGTGCCTCAAGGTAAGCAGCTTCTGCACTCTTTGGGCTTCACTTTTCTCTTCTTGGGAGAAATACCTCAGTGGACACCACATGTCACTACCCAGGACTCCTTGTGATTAAGCCTCATCAAGTTGTTGCCTCAGCTGCTCAGCTCTCCTCTCTGAACCTCAGTTTCCAAGTCTGTCCCCTCATTGTGCACCATCACTGGGTCCAGCTCAGTTTGACCAGGTTTGTCCCAGCACAGGAGGCAAAAGGCTGGGTTCTCTGTCAGGCGGCCATTTCTTGCCTCACTAGGTGCTCCTCCCCAGGTGGACGTCACTTATCTCTCAGCATTTTGGCTGGGAGTCGGTTTGTACCTTCCTCACTTGCCAGAAGCTGAGGAGCAGCGCTGGAGGTGGGAACACTGAGGAAGGGGAATGGTTATCTTGTTTACCGTGGAGCAGTGGAGAGGGACCTGTTGACCTTTGCGTCGGACCCCTGAGCTGTGCCACCCGGGGCATGGCAGTTACCCTGCCGAACACCCCTGTCCCTCTGTCTGCAAACAATGGAAATAATATCTACCTGGAAGGAGGTGATGAGGAATTGTCTGCCACATAAAATCTCAATTGCTGCTTGTTTTCTTCATTATCTTCCTCATGTTCCAACTTCCCCAGTGTTGAGTGGGAGAGGCCAAGCCACCCAGGCCAGGAAGGCACACATTTATTTATACACCACTTTGTAGTTTAAGGAGCACTTTCATATTCACGGTTAATTGAATGCTGTCAGCACTGCTGGGACGATGCTTGTGACTGGTGAGATTCTCTTCCTGCTTTTCTGTAGGAATCTGTGTTTCTCTGGCACTAATATCCTTGTTAAGGGCTGTCTTTCTTTTTTTTAATTTTTTAAAAATTTTTGAACAACCATACAAGTTTTTAACAAAATGATATAAAATGTGTATAGATTCTGGATATTACAATTACCCCCAGGAGTGCCCCCCCAATTACCCACCCTTAACCCTCCCTTCCCCTTCCCACAATATCTCTCAAAAAGGATTATGTTGTATAGCATTACATCTTATCTGGATTTAACACATGATAATAGACCAACTTTCTCACTGGTCAGGGTCTAGTCCCAACCTCCACAGATGAGGGGATATATTCGACCATTAGTTCTCAGGGTTAAGCTGATTTTACTCAACATAATTCTTCCATAGCCATCCATTTACCTTCAAAGGATGCAATATCATTGTTTCTAATTGCTGTGTAATATTCCATGGTATATATGTACCACAGTTTTTGGATCCATTCATCCAGTGAGGGACATCCGGGTTGTTTCCATAGCCTAGCAATAGTAAATTGAGCTGCTATGAACATAGATATTGCTGTGTCACTATAATGTGCTGATTCTAAATCCCCTGGAAAGATTCCCAGTAGTGGAATAGCAGGGTCGTAAGGTGGGCTCATCCCTAGTTTTTGAGGATTCTCCACACTGCTTTCCAGAGGGGCAGTGCCAGTCTGCAGCTCCACCAACAGTGTGTTAGTGTGCCTATCTTTCCAAGGGCTGTCTTTCTTGATGGTCTGTAAATTGCAAGAGAGTACTGCTATTTTCCCAGAACCTAGCATATATCTGGTTTGATTGGTGAATAGATGAAGAGTCATCGTTGTTCTGATTCTGTGGATGGGAACTTAGTCCCCAGGAAGCTAAGTAACTTTTCCAAGGTTCCCTCCATAATTGATGGCCACACTGGGATTCTCTCTAGCTCCTGGCTTAGAGGGTTGGAGGGGTAGACAAGGGCACTGGTAGGAAGTCATTTACTTCCTCTCCAGCACTGCAAAGTGGCAGGTGACTCTGAAAAGAGAGCAGAGTATCTTCTCCATCTCCCCCCACTCTCACCCATTGCTACCAAGGTGACCCAGTAGCGTCTATCAGCACCTCTCACCCTGAGTTATAGGTACGTGCTCATGTCTGTCCCTTGCCCTCGCCTTTACTCAGGGTAGGAGTGTCTTAAGGACACAGCTGTACTTTCTTACCATTGGTATTTCTAGCCAGCACAATCCCTGGCGTGTTATTGGTACTTCTTAGGATTCTGAAGAGTGAATAATTAACCAATGGACGAGCCTTCCAGTAGCTGCCCCAGATGTCTTTTATGTGACACTGAGTGCAGGGACAGACTGCATCTACTCTAAGGCAGGCATTGCTGTGATGGCATTGACAGTGTTGGGTGTTGGCCACGGCTCCTTGTTCTCCAGGTCCCCATGGACACAGGCTGAGGGAGACCTGCGAGGCAGTTCAGGCTCAGCAGCCTGGACCCACAGGGGTGGTCCCAGCCAGCTTCCTCCTCCCCTGCATGAGGTTATGCTGCTCTAGGGAGGCACAGTGACTGCCCAGACTCAGGCACCACCCCCACCTGACATTCTGGTTTCTGAGGCCCTGCAGAACCAGCTAGGGAGACAGGAGTGCTCATTCTCAAGTCCTCAGAGGAGTCCCTCAGGGGTCAAGCTTGGGTCACAGAGATTAGCCAGGGATTCATTCCTGCTTTCCTATGCTCTTTGGGCCAGGATAGTGTTTGCTCTTGCACTGTCTTCCAGGTGGGCACGGGCAAAGCTCTGAAGTGTCAGTGATGCTCAGCTTTCACTGGGGGGAGGGCCCTACCTTCCTCCCCAGAGTCACTGACGTCACACAAAGCTGTAGGGTTATGTGAGGGACAACACCATTTGTAGGTTGACCTTAGTTATCATCATCATCATCATTATTTGATTATGTTTATGTCATTGTTATTGTTAGCTTATATTTTTATAGTATTTTGTGGCTCACCAAGTACGTTGCCATATATGATCTCATTTGATTGGGTAGCATATTATTAGCCTCTATTTTATAGACGAAAATAATTTAGGTTCTGAGAAACAATGCAACGTGTCCAAGGTTACAGTTTAATATGGCGAAGTTGAAACTAAAGGGTAGATTTCCCTGTATCATATTCGATTTTATTTTACCATTATTTATTCAGCTCAACTGGTTCTTCTTCCATAATGAAGAAATCAATGGCTCACCACCAGTCTTTGAGTCTTGTGCTTCTTCTTCTCCCTTTTATTTTTTGTTTTTAGTACCAGGGATTGAACCCAGGGGTGTCTTACCACTGAGCCACCTCCCCTAGCCCTTTTTTAGTTTTTATTTTGAGACAGGATCTTACTAAATTATTTAGGGCCTTGTTTAGTTGCTAAGTTGCTGAGGCTAGCTTTGAACTTGCAGTCCTCCTGCCTCAGCCTCCCAAGCCTCTGGGATTACAGGCATATGCCACCATGCCTGGCTATCTTACACTTTTAATAGAATTCATCCAGTCCCCTCCATTCCTTGGTTCCCAGTAAGAAACATGGCACTTCAGTAACTGGGGCCCAATGTGTTGTGAGCCTACTGCTACTGAGGCAAGTTCCTTCCACAGTGTTAGGGAAGGCTGGGAGGAGAGATGTACATGGAAAGTTCCAGTAAAAGTCAGAGCTAGAGGTTGGGGATTTAGCTCAGGGGCAAAGCACTTGCCTAGCACGTGCAAGGTCCCGAGTTCGATCCTCAGTCCTGAAAAAAAAATTAAGACAGAGCTAGAAAGACATAGCAGCAAAAGGCTTTAGGGTACCTTCTATGTGCCCAAGGATGCCCAAGGACTATGAATTTTTTGGATCTCAATAGCATCTTTTTTGAGAGAGAGATGGGGGGGAGGGAGAGAGAGAGAGAGAGAGAGAACAAGAGGTAATGAGTAAGTCAAGTTTATTTTTTCATCTGGTTTTTGTTTTTCTGACACTTGATTGTGTACCTGGTGCTGGGGTTTGAACCATGGTCCTTGTGCAAGCCAGGCAAGCACTCCAAGCGCTAAGCCACCGCTCCAGCCCCCTGAATAGCTTTTTACTGAAGTAGATGAGCATCCCTGTCCAGGAGTCTTGGGTTTGGTGGGAGATGGCTGCTGTTCTGGGAAGTCGGCATTGGCCTTTTACATGGGTGGTCCAGATGTTAATCTATTAGCCCTCCTCCCTCAGCCAGCTCAGGGAGAGCTGGTTCAAATAGCTGCATATGGCTCAACTTCCTCCATTCCTTCCCCCTCTCTTCCTTCTTTACACACACAATTGTTTTTAAGAGATAAAATCTATTTTATTTATTTTTTCACCTGGCCTCTGTTTCTCTGACACTTAGTTGTATATGTGGTGCTAGGGTTTGAACCCGGGTCCTCACATATGCCAGGCAAGTGTTGGAACCACTGAGCCACCACTTCAACCCTTCCCACAAATGTTTAATGAGAATATACTGTGCTTCATGCATCCCCTGGGTCCTAGGGACTTACTAATGAACTAGAAACCTGAAGAGATCAACTCTCTCTGGAACTCAGTATTTGGGCCAGAATGCAAACTCTCTCCTCTCTGTTTTTTTCTGTAATGCCTAAATTATTATTATTTTTTAAAATTTCATTGAGGAGTTGTGTTGTTATGTAATCCTAAATGCATATGTAGTAACATTATGGTATGCCCCCGATCCTAATCCAGAATTACCACCCAAACTCTCTTGCTATATCAGAAAACCTGTGAGCATCAGTAATATTTCAATATCTTCCAGGAATTGAGAGGGTAACCACCTTGGGAGAGCAGTAACTGAACCTACCAAACCAGAGGCCCATTTCTTGCTCCCCTCAGGTAGCTGCCTGGAGTAGGGGAGTCAGTGGTAGATAGAGAAGTCACTTTTTCCCCAGGGTCTTCCCAGAGTCTGCTGGGTTCCCAGGCTCTCAGCTGGGTGGTAGAAGTTGAGTAGACACTGCTGGGGAGCTCAGTCCTTGTGTTACACTCCCCAGGCTTCCTCAGTTCTGGTGTAGCCAGTGAGGCAGGCAGTTAAGACAGCGGCAGTGAGGGCTGGAGTGGTGGCTCTGCGGTTATGGTGCTTGCCTTGCATGGGCAAGTATGTGAGTTCGAACCTCAGCACTGTATACACATGAAGTGTTGGAGCAATGAAAGCCACATGAAAAAACTAAATAAAATTGATTCTGTCTTTCTCTCTCTCTCCCTCCCTCTCTCTTAAAAAAAAAAAAAAGACAGTGGCAGTGGAAAGGACATGGGCTCAGTGGCTGGAGCTCTGGGTGCTAATCTTGAATTCTGGAACCAGTTTCCTCCTCTGGATGAGGAGGGCTGGGCCACAACTCTGACAGCCTCTAGATGACATGTGGAGTCTAAGAATAGCTTGGGAAGGAGCCGGTGTTAATTTATCTAATAAGAAATCCAAACTTTCAGTGTTTGCCCAGTGTCCCAGGGAGACCAAGGCAAAATGCCAAGGAGCAGTGACTTCAGTCACAGATTCCAACTGGATCAGGCTGAGTCAAGGTCAGAACCTGTTGTGTGCAATGACTGTGCTGTGCCCGTGGGTCTCCTCCCTCCATGACAACAATGGCAAGCTCTCATTCTTTAATTCCTTCTTTCTTCACCCAACAAGTATTTGCTAAATGCTATGAGCTCTCTGCTCGACCTTGGGAATGCACGGTGAAGAGTAACTCAAGACATCTATCCCCAAGGAGCTGTCTGCAAAAAGTGCCCTCCAATGAGTGTCAAGTGTGCAGACTCTGTGATATCCCCCAGTCATGCAGACGCAGTCAGTCCCTAATGTGGGGAGGCAGATGGTTATCCCAGAGCAGGACAGATACCCTGCCACGGAGGTTCTTCATCACAGGGGCTCTTGTTGGGGTCTTCCTGGGTAGGTTTCCTAGAGGACAGACCTTGGCCGGATCCCGAGGTGCATGTACAGTGGAGGAGGAAGCGTGTTCTAAGCAGAGGGTGAGTTTAGGGCACTCAGGGATGACAACAACTTAATGTGGCCACAGTGTCCATATGGTGCTGGAAACACAAGCCTGGGGAAGTGGAAGATGCCCAGTTCAGAAGAATCTAGGTTTCATTTGGAGAAACTTTTCTCTATGGATGATAGGGGAGCTGTTGAAAGTTTTATATAGCCTCAGACTCACCTTTTAGAAAGAGATAAGAAAGATGTGAGGAAAGGCGGGAGGAATAGGGATGAGAGGAGGAAATCTAGGTGCATCCTTAGATATAGGATTAAGGAATAGGAAGAAGCTAGGATGATTCCTGGACTTGGGTCTTGGGGCTATTTACTGAGTGAACTGAGAAGCCTTGTAGGGAGGTTTGGGACAAGGATTCTATCATCAGAGGGTAGGGTAAAGTTGGGACTTGGGACTTTGCATCTCAGTGAAGGGGAGTCCTTACGATAGAGGTAGCTTTAAAGTATTTTTGAGGACCTGTGGCTATGGGGGCAGAGAATGAGTAGAGGGTACTAGCAAGAGGGTCTAAGCCTGAATCCCTCAGGTGGAGCAATCTGCAACCCTGGGGCTGAGATAGTTTTATTCTCAGATTGCTCTCTTGGATTTGGCAGAAAGGGCTGGCACAAAGGCAGCAGGAAATTCTTGGGCATTTCATCACTAACCTAGAGACTTCAGGCATCTTTGAAATTGCTCAGACGCCTGTAAAGTGACTCAGTCATACTCTGCCTGTCTGCCAGAGGCAGGAGTGTGACTGAGCATGCTCGGGGAAGCCCGGGCACTGCAGGGCAGGTTCAGTCCTGAGCAGGCACGGTGGGTGGAATCCAGTGCTGAAAGAGGAGAGAGCAGACAAAGTGCAGCTCTAACCTATAACCACAAGGCCTGCTCGCTAGGGTCTATGGGCGCCTTTCCTGTGTAACAAGTGAGATTCACTTTGTCTTTTTTAAAATTTTAATTATTAATAGAATCACTCCCTGAAGTCAAAAGACACGTAGGGTGAAGAGAGAACCACGTTTGTTACTCATTTCCCATCTTGGTTCTTTTCTTCCCTTCTCCTTCTTCTTTTTCCTTCCTTCTTTCTCTCCTTCCTGCCCCCTCCCATTCTCTCTTCCTTCTCTTTAACCGTGTTTACCATGCTGCTCAGTCCAGAGCTAGGCCTCAGATGTGCACAAATAAATTCAATTTCTTTAGTCCCTGGAGCATGTATATGATCAGCTGATCTCTGAAATCTCAAGGGGAAAGGTGGCTCTTTGGGCAAGGGTGGTTGTATTCCCTGCTTCTAGAGGGGTCACTCAGTCCCTTCCACATGTGAGCCATGACTTGAGGCACCTCAGCCCTCTGGCCTCAGAACTGGCGTTGAGTGGTCTTGGTGTTTCTTTCTCTCTACTTGGCTCCATTTAGCGGTTGCCAGGGCATGTGGGGTTTCCTAGCTCCACATTGTGCACATGCAATCGATATACATGTAGTTCCTGATCTGAGTCAGTGAGCGTGCTAGGGAGGGCCACAGGAGGTCACATAGGCAGAAGGAGGTGTCCATGCTATAGATGGATGGGCATTCTGAGCCCCAGGAGAAGAGGCACCCTATGAAAGTGCTCCTTCTGTCTTGAGTGAGAAGCATGGTGCCCGGTGCTAGCAGAAACTCAAACCATTTAAACACTTGAATAAAAGCAAAAGCCATTTTTTGTTAGAGCTTTCTTGGATCCTTTCAGTCTGTGCCAGTTTGAACATTTCTTCATTGCAGTAAATTAGAAAATGTAGGGAAACAAAAGGAAATAGAAACACTTAGGACCCCCCACCCAGGAGTAATTGCTTACCCTCTTAATATAAATCCATACAGATTTTCCCCCTGTTTATTTACATATTTCATGTAAATCAACAGATGTATTTCGAGAGTCTTATATAAATGCAGTCTTTGTGTTGTTTGTGATAGTGGAACCTGCTGTATTCTTTTCCAATCCACTTCCCTTAGCTTTGGTCCATACCCATCAGTCTTCTCTCATGTAGCTCCCTGGGAACACCTCTCTCCTCCACTGGGCTGACTACTCTCAGTGGGCAAGTGTGGTGGCTTGGTCATCTCTGCTTTCTCATTGACTAGCCCAGGCCTGGCTTCCTGTAGGTCCGCAATGTAAGTTGGGAGACATTAAAAAAAAAAAAGTCCCTGCTAAAGATATTCTGGTGATGGAAAATAGGGACACATTATACAGCTATGAGAGACAACTCAGCTCCCCAGAAGGAGTCACATGGCACCCCGTTACTGGATGGAGGTGCCCTAGCATCTGTGTGATGGGATGTCCCGCTCCTCTGCAGCCAGCCCCTCCCTGCAGCCTGCTTCATGGTCACCTGCACTCCCAGTCAGTCTCTGTCCTTTGCAGCTGGGAAAACAAGGTGTGCTTCCAGGAGCCTCCTTGGCTATTTTTACTCCTTAGTCCTCCGCCCCGGATATTTACTTGTTCTTCCAGAGGAGGAATCCTGCTTTCTCTGCTTACTCGCTCTGGAGGCTCCCTGGGCATTCTTGCCTCAGGCTCCAGCTGTGGGAACGCTCCTCAAGGAGGAGTTAACTCTGCAGCTGGCTGTGATCGCAGAAGGACCAACCCACCTCCATGCTGAGCTGGGCCGGCTGGGCCTGGAGGCGGGGCTTTTCCAGGAAGTGTGACGCACCTGGGGACTCCAGCAGCTGTGAGTCAGCCTCTGGTGTCCTGGGCTTCAACCAGGTCTCCTGAGTTGGTTTTGTGGAGGTGGGGGCGACCAGGAAGGCAAGAATATTGCCCTTCTGCTTGAGACCAGGAGCCCACTGCAACCATCAACCCCTTCATCTGGGGCAAGAGAAGAGCTCTATTTGAAGTCGTTTTGCAGTGATTTTCCAGAAGTGTAGTGAAAACAGTCTGCTTGTGCGATAGTCTAACTCAGGGACACTCAGTCTGTGTGTCACCTCTCTGACATTTACATGGATACTGGGCTAAAGGTCACTGTGATCTGAGGAGTGAGCAATCAGGAGTTTTAGGACCCAAAGCTTTGGGTTTGAACACCTCTGACTCTCCGTGTGACCTTAGACCAACGGTTCTGCCTCTCTGAGCACTGATTTTTCTCTTTGAATAACAGGAGTAATAACCATGTATTCTACCCAAGAGGGCTGTTGTAAAAATTCAAATAAAAGGATGATGTAAAACACCTTGTAAGTGCAGAATGCTTTCCGTAGGTGAAAGAGTGAGAAGCTCTTTTCTTCCTGAGAACAGGTGAAAGAATGTCCTGACACTTCCAATGAGCCCGGCCTGGTACAAGAGGACCATCTCGCTCTGTGGAAGAGTTAAGTCCCTCTTCCACAAGCCCAGAAGAGGCCTCTGGCAATGTCCTAGTAATACACCGACACCTCTAGGTTTTCAGTGCTGTTGCTGAAGATGATGGTGACAATGATAATAATAAGAGCATTAAGGATCGCTGAGCACTTCCTACATGCCAGGTCCAGGCTCAGGGTTTCATAGGCTCTCTATCATGGAACCCTTATAGAATGGGCCCTGTTATAAGCTGGGCACTGTTATTATCCTTATTTTATGGATAATAAAATACATAAACTTGTTTATCTGTGAACTCCAAAGGCTTCATTCAGGTAGTCCTCTTCTCCGCCAGAGGACGTGAGCCTCCAATTCCAAGCACCAGTGGAAAGAACTTTTAATAAATGTGACCTCGTTTAAGTAATTCAATTGCATTCTGAAGCTTACAGTTATGTTGGAAATGTCATGTATTAGTTTCTTATTTGCTGCTGTGACAAATTACCACAAATTTAGTAGCTTATTAACTTGCAGTTCCGTGGGTCAGGACTGGCATGGGTTTCACTAGGCTAGACTCAGGGTGCTTCCAACTTCCAGAGACTGATTGCATTCCTTGGCCTCTCACCCCTTCTTACATCTTCACAACGCCTCACTTCACCCTCTGATTCTGTTTGTCTCTCCTCTTTTGGAACCTAACTCTTTTGCTTCCCATTTAGAAGGACCTTTGGAATAATGTTGAGCCCATCTGCATAATCTAGGAAAATCTCCCATCTCAAGGTTCTTAATTTAATTACATCTATAAATTCTTTTTGTTATGTAAGGTAATATATTCACAGGTTTTAGAGGTTACCATATAGTTTTTTTTTTCCTTTTGTGGGGGAAGGAAGGATGGGCTTCTTTCTGTCTACCAGACTATACATCAGGGCACAGTGAGTAGTGAAAAATTAGACAAATAAAAAAATTGCTTTGTAATGTTAAATGTGAAGGGGATGAGAGCAGTACCATGCAAACCCCTCCAACAGAGTTCCTGGGTCAGGGTCAGGGAACAAGGACTTCAGGGAAAGGGCAGCCAAGTTTCAAGAGTGTTCAAGGCCACCCACATCTCTCCAGGGTTGGAGGTGTTTGGATGACCTGATGAGGATATCTAACATTGTTCCCCATCAAAATCTGAGCCCCACTCTCAACAAGCAGGTCCAGATTAAGACTTGACATCTCCGAGGATTTTTCCTACAGGGAGAAAATGTACCTGTCAGGCCAACATTCAGCACTCATACTTCTCCTTGTAAGTTGGTGTCGTCAGTCTCTGTGAGTTAGGTGCAGTGAATCAGTGTCCCTGGGATTGATAAACTCAGAGGCATGCACAGGGTTGAACTTTTGAGCCATGGATCAGTCATAGAGGTGGTGTCACCTTTGGGAGTTTCTTGGGGACCTGCCAGCTGGCCCCTCCCTGGTGATGCCTGGCACTGCCTTTCAGACACAGGTGCCTAATTCCTAGTAATAGAGGGTAGGAGAGGTAAAGATTACTCCCCCCAAGACATGTAATTCAGGCCATGATTCAACATATTTATTATCGTTTCACTCCAACTTCAATAGCCATGCTTAATAAGCAAATTACAGTTGTCCCTTGGTATCTTCAGGGATTGGTTCTAGGACTCCCTGTGGATACCAAAATCCTTGAATACTCAAGTCCCTTATATACATTGATATTTTACTTGTATTTACCCTGTGGACCTCCTCCCATGTACTTTAAGTCATCTCTAGATTACTTACAATACTTAATACACAATAAATGTTAATGCTGAGTGTATAGTTACTATAGTGTATTAGTTAAGGAATAATGACAAGAAGAAAAAGTCTGGACATGTTCATTATGGATTTAGTTTCCCCCTCCAGAATTTTCAATCTGTGCTTGGTTGAATCCGTAGATACAGAACCCATAAATATGCAGGCTGTCTGTATATAAAATAAAGCTCACTAGAAAAAAAAAGTCACAAGAAGAAATATATTTATCATTCAAGAGTCAGAGTGCTGTGATGGAGAGAGGAACGACAGCAGGATTTGAATTTTAGCTCTGCCTTTGACTCAGTGTGGTCCAGGGCAAGCCTCTTTCCATCTCTGAGTCTCAGTTACTTTTTCAGTAAAAGAAGGGATGTGGTCTAAATCAGTAATTCTCAATTCTGACTGTGCTTTAGAACCATCCAGTGAACTTTGGAGAGCATCATTGTCCGGGCCTTACTGTGGGTTGAAAATCACTAGCTCAGAAAGATGGTCAAGGTCCTTTGCGTATCTTCTATCACTCCATGAAATGTCTGGAACTTGTTAATGAAAACTGGCGCCATAATTGTTGGGGATATCTGTCCTACTTTCTGAACAGCAAATTCAACTGAACGAGGAAATGAAAATTAAGCATTTAATGCCTACAAAATATTGAATTAGGGATTTCTGACCCATCTAGTCAGGTAGGTGCCATACACTCAAATAATTTTAAGTGAATGGGGAAGGACATTTTCTGTTTTATTTCTTTCTTATATTTCTTAGCAAGGCAGGACAGGGGCAGGGATAGATGAATCCACTCATACACAGAGATCTAGCTGCGCTTTTCCTTCCCTCCTGGTGGTCTTTATCTAAGCCCACTTTATATCCTGTGTGATGAAATTTAAAAGTAACACAACTTCAGGTTTCATTTTTTTTTTTACAGTTCTGAGTGCTATGTGTTAGGTACTACACTAAGAGTTTGATGAATATGAACTCATTTAATATGCAAATGACCCAAGGAGATAAACACTGTTTTTTCCCACATTTCACAGATGATGATAGTGAGGCAGAGAGCTCATGTGGCTTGTTCAAGGATTCTTCTTGTAAGTAGGAGGTTGGGACTCAAACCCAGAGATTGGTTCTAGAACTAACACTTTTCAAGCACATATAAATAGATTCTGCACACTGCATGAAATGTTCTGCACCCAAAATAATGGTCCCCAAAATGGATAACATGGGGAATGCTTATACTAAAATGTTAAGTGAACTGTCAATAAGATAAACTCTTAGAAAACTACTATTAAGGGCTGGAGCAGTGACTTGGCGGTTATGGTGCTTGCTTGGTATGCGCGAGTACACAGGTTCAAACCCCAGCACCCACCTATACAACTAGGTGTCAGAGCAACGAAAGTCATGTGAAAAACTCAATAAAAATTGATTCTCTCTGTCTCTCTCTCTCTCACTCAC
Source organism: Aplodontia rufa (assembly GCA_004027875.1). Lineage (NCBI taxonomy): Eukaryota > Metazoa > Chordata > Mammalia > Rodentia > Aplodontiidae > Aplodontia > Aplodontia rufa. Next base: position 24,248 of record PVKS010010433.1, on the reverse strand, counting down.
TGTCCTTCTCTCTTTTTAAAAAAAGCAAATTACTATTAAAAAGACTATGTGAAAAATAACAAATATTGGAGAGATGTGGAGACAAAGGAATCCTTTTACACTGTTGATGGATTGTAAGCTAGTATAACCACTATGGAAACCAGTAGGGAAGTTTCTCAAAAGACTAGGCATGGGACTACCATGTGATCCTGCTATACCACTCCTTGTATTTACCCTAAAGTTAAAGTTATCATATTTTAGTGATACATGCATACCTATGTTTATAGCAGCAGAATTCACAATAGCTAAACTGTGGAACCAGTCTGGGTATCAATCAATGAATGAATGGATAAAGAAAACATGGTTTATATAAACAATGGAGTTTTATTCAACCAGAAAGCAAAATGAAATTATGTCATTTGCAGGAAGATGGATGGAACTTGAGACCATTATG
>PVKS010010433.1:0-23715 GCA_004027875.1 Aplodontia rufa | reverse complement strand
TTGGCAGTTATAGTGCTTGCCTGGCATGCACAAGTCCGTGAGTTCAAACCCCAGCACCATGTATGCAATGAAGTCTTAGAGCAATGAAAGCCATGTGAAAAACCAAATAAAATTGATTCTTTCTCTCTCACTGTCCCTCTCTCTTAAAAAATGTGGAAAATAAAGACAATGTGGACTCAAAGCAAAACAAAAATCACTAAAAAACTATATATAGTTAAAAAAGAGGAAAATAGCAAAATACTAGTTTTTTGGAGATGGGAGTATAAATGACTTTTTTTTTAAAGAGAGTAAGAGAGAGAGAGAGAGGGGATAGAGAGACAGAGAAAATTTCTATTGAGTTTTTCACATGGCTTTCATTGCTCTTATACTTAGTTGTATATGTGGGTGCTAGGGTTTGAACCTGTGTACTTATGCATCCTGGGCAAGTGCCATAACTGCTGAGCCACTACTCCAGCCCTAAAAATAAGTTTTTTATAAAATGACTGTGCTTTCCCTACAATCACATCTGTCCATGGAAATAAATACTCTTAAATGTTTGCTATAAGAAACCATCAGGGCTAAGCTGTAATTTTACAAAAATAGTTTTGGTTCCAAAAATAGGCAGGTCAACAATTTGAAAATTAGTACATATTTTCTCATAGAAATAATCCACAGTGATTAGGTTATTTTTACTTATTTTTTGAATCCCCTAGTGTTTTTAAATTTTAAATTTATTATTTAAAGCTGATACATAAAAACATAAAATGTGTGCATTTTTATAGGGTACCATGTGACCCTTGGAGTTACTGATGCAGATTCTTTTTACATTTGCATTTTGAACTCACAGTGGGAGATATCATTCTGACAACTTTATCTGCATTTTCTCTTCAGTGGACTAGAGATTGTCATTAGCTTCATTTTACAATGATGATTAAGTAAGCTGCCTGAGATTGCAAACCTGGAACTGGTCCTTCACAGTCTCTTTGGAGTCTGGATTATGATTGAGCCACATTGCTAACCATTGCAGACCATTTAACCCAGCATGGACCTGAGGTGCTATATGTTTCTCCTTTCTGATATTAACCCTCTGAAGTTTTTCACTGTGACTGTGTCATATTTTCTCTCCCTTTTCCAGAAAATCAATTTTGATGACTTTCCTGGAGACCTAACTTGCCTTCAGAATATTGTTTGTAAGGAAAATAAGCTTTGAATTCCTTATGGGTTTTCAAACCTTGTGTGTACGTCCCTTCTACCAGCTCCAGACTCCATCCTCTGCTTCTGAAGAGGTCCCTGAGGTCATTTATGCAAAAAGAATCTTCCCAGCGATTCCCCTAGAGATGATCAGAGCTGATGCCTCACTTCCGGAAACTCTGCTCACCCTCATTATACACCCAGTCCCTGCACCTCACCTTGGATTGGCCAAAGGTGCCTTTTTTAGGATGACATGAGGACTCAGAAGCCCTTCCTAGACCATTCAAAGGTATTGTTAGTGCTGAATCAGGGCTGTGTGTGACCTCCATTGGTGTGTCAAGGTCAGGCAACTAGAGAAGCCAACCACCCACACCATGTGCATTAGTCCTGCCTAAAATAACATCATTAGGATATCAAGCATTCTTAGTCCATGTTATGGCATCACCAAAGAATGAAAAAAGCCATGTTAGATCATTGTCTTGGGCCTGGGATTTTATTTTGGATTACTTATCCCAGTTCTTAAAAAGACCATTTAATTTCTACTTTGGGTATCTCCCCCTTCTTTTCCTATTCCAAAGAGAAGACAGACCTCACCTGCATCCTGGAGGTCAAGAACCAGAATGGCCCAGCTCAGGAAATAGGAGCATAGCAGAGCTGCCTGTGAGATTGGCAGGCGTTGTGTGCAATGGCCCAAGCTCCATCACCATCCTGGAGACCTTCGATTCTCAGGGGATCCTCCTGTGAGTTAATACTTGAGATACTTATGAAGGGAGGGATTGGGTCCTTGGAATAGGAGGAGCGGGAGCCACCCATGCCCCTTGTGAAAGATGCTATCGGCATCCTGTGTGTGATCTGATATCAGGTCAGAGTCCAACTGTATAAAAGGCAGCAGCTTCTGACAGCACCTCAGTCCGCCAGCTTCCTGGGTGATCTACTCCAGTGCCTGAACCAGGTAGAGCACATCGCGGGGATCAGGACGGACTCTTGGTGCTGGTTTTTGGGCAGAAAGAGGCCCTGGGTGGAAATTGAGACTAATCTTTTAGAAAGATGAGGAGAAGGGAGGGTTGCGGAAGGGAAAGGTGGATGATATGGGAAGGGTATGAGAGATGAGTGTTTTCTCAAAGTTGCAAAGCATTCATTAGAAAGAATGAAGCTTCTAGGTTGAAATTATTTTGCATATGCGTACATATTTTATCACTGGTCTAAGGAGACTGGGTTTTAAAGATCTGATCATCATAGAGAAAATCTTGTAAATTTGTAGTTCAGTTTTTAAATGTAAGAAAGTTACTTTGGGCTAGTTGAACTTAAAACTTCTGTATTGTCTTTCAGCTTTATTCAGTTCCTGCCAAGATGTCCTGCCAGCAGAACCAGCAGCAGTGCCAGCCCCCTCCCAAGTGCACCCCGAAGTGTCCTCCCAAGTGTCCTGCCCCGAAATGTCCCCCTAAGTGCCCTCCAGTCTCTTCCTGCTGCGGTTCCAGCTCTGGGGGCTGCTGCAGCTCTGGGGGTGGTGGCTGCTGCCTGAGCCACCCCAGGCCCCGCCGATCTCTTCGACGCAGACACCAGAGCTCTGGATGCTGCAGCAGTGGGGGTGGCAGTGGCTGCTGTGGGGGCAGTGGGGGTGGCGGTGGCTGCTGTGGCAGCAGTGGGGGTGGCAGTGGCTGCTGTGGGGGCAGTGGTGGCAGCAGTGGGGGCAGCAGTGGCTGCTGTGGGGGCAGTGGTAGTGGTGGCAGTAGCCAGAAGTCCGGGGGCTGCTGTTAACCTGAGAATCACTGAGAAGCAGCATTGGCTGAAGATCTGCCCAGCCTGAGACGTCTTCTCCCCTTTGCCCACAGAAGGGCTTCTGAAATACTTGGAGGCTCCCCCTTCATCCCACCCATACTCATTCATTGCAAGGTCTTGAGCTCCCACCTGTGATGTTCACGGGCCTGGGCCCCCCTCTCACACACCCTTCTTTGGAGGACCAGGTGTTGGAATTAGACTGTGAAGCTGTTTCTCTGCAACAATAAAGTTCTTTATTCCTGATATCACTGCCTCCCACTCCTTACCCCTGCATCAAGCCATCCTCTGTCCTTCCTATCCTCTTCCCTCCTCTTCCTTTCCCTTTCCTGCTCTTAAGTGCAAGTGAACACTTTAAAAATCTATTTAGGGGGCTGGAGCGGCGGCTCAGTGGCTCTGGAGCTTGCCTGGCATGCGCAAGGACACAGGTTCAAACCCCAGCACCACATACACAACAAAGTGTCAGAGCAATGAAGGCCATGTGAAAAACTAAATACAATTTGATTCCCTCTCTCTCTCTCTCTCTTTCTCTCGCTATCCCACTCTCTTTTAAAAACAGCTCTTTGGGAAGCATGTTTTGGCAATGAAGCCACTGTGGGAAGCAATATTCTCTGTAATGCTCTGAATATGGGAAATTTAAATGTGAACAAATCGTGTCTGAGACCAGAGCACCTCACACAAGCCCACGTGTATGAGAAGGGCCAGGAATGGTTTGGGGAGAGGAGGTGGGTAGTACTTAGAAAGTTCACTTGCTGGGAGGATTTCCTTCACTACGGGGTCTAGTTTGGAAAAGTTTCTCACTTATTCATGGGGCATATGATTGCCTAATGTGCTCATTTTGGGCTCCAATAAATGGACCTGTTACTTTTCAGATTATTATAATCCCAGGTGCTTCAGTCAGTTGGCCAAAGAGGAGAGTTGGGGGTGAGGAGTCTCTGGGAGACTGAGTCTAGGAGGCAGGTGTGAAATGCCTGAGCCCATTTGCCCTGGATTCTGAAATGCTGAACTTGAGCCTGAGAACAAAGGAGGACACCCCTTTTGGTCAAAGACTATCTCCGTGTGTGTGTGTGTGTGTGTGTGTGTATGTGTGTGTGTGTGTGTGTGTAATGGGAGGGAGGAGGGAGGCTCTGGTTACTACACCTGAATTTCCAGGTGACATTCCTTTAGGAATGGGATGGCTCCTTCAGAAGATACTTAAAAAAAAAAAGTGATAGAAAAAATGATTCCAAACAGTTAACAGTTACCCTATGCAAGATAAACAACCGGTCTCTCCTTTGATAAGAGTTAACATCGATGAGTGAGCTAAGTTAGCGTAAGAGGTCCCAGTATATCCACCTGATGAGCAGCTATCTGCCCAAATCTCTCCTCACATCAATTCCTATCAGAACTTTATCATTTCCCCTGTTTTTAAAAAGAACTTTGCTTAGCTTCCCAGGGGAGAGCCTGCTCCTCTTGTTACTCCACTACTTCCTTCTCTCTGCTTGACCTCACTGGTGACACGTCTCACCTGTACTTGCCCAGGGATACCTGGGTACAGGCAACCTGCTCATCAGGCTCCTAAGCCACGTTCAATGAAACTGGTGAACTGGTGTCTTTTGTGACTTACCTTTCCCGGTCCGTTTCCTCATGCCGTCCCGGTTCACCTACCCACCAGCTTATCTCTCACTTTAACCCTTGAATTCCAGCCTTGGATTTGTCTTGTGGCTCACGTTGACGGTGCTGGCCAGCTAGTTGTGCTGAGTAAGAAGCAGTTTTAAAACAGTTGAAGCCCACAGTCTCCTCTAATGCTTTTTTTTTTTTTTTTAAAGAGAGAGGGACAGTGAGAAAGAGAGAGAGAAAGAGAAAGCGAGAAACAATTTTATTTAGCTTTTCACGTGGCTTTCGTTGCTCCAAGACTTCGCTGTGTGCGTGGTGCTGGGGTTCGAACTCAGGTACTCATGCATGCCAGACAAGCGCCACAACCGCTGAGCCACCGCTCCAGCCCTCCTCTAATTCTTAAAAGTTAGTTTTGCTTACTGAGACCTTGTCTCAAAATAAGAAATTGAAAGGGCTGGGGATGTTAATCACTACCACTATGTTCAATCCCCAATACCAAATAAATAAAAAATCATAGCTATGTTAAAAGCAACAGCTATCATCGACATCTTGGGCCTTTGGAAAGGGCCTTCCTTGCTCCCCTTTCCTTTGTGACTTTCTCCCCCATCTTTTTTTCCTCTTTTGTTGTTCTTTTTTTTTTTCCTCTCTCTCTTTTTCTTTTTTTGAGGGAGGGACAGGGAGAGAAAGAAAGAATCAATTTTATTTCGTTTGTCATGTGGCTTTCGTTGCTCTGACACTTCGTTGTGTATGTGGTGCTCGGGTTCGAACCTGCATCCTGTGCTTGCCAGGCAAGCACTGTAACTGCTGAGCCACCGCTCCAGCCGCTTCTTTCCCTTTTTTCCCTCCCTCAGACCTTGCCTTCCTCCCTCTCCTTAAGCTTTCCTTTCCTTTCCTACTGAACAGTGGCTCCAGGGAGAAACTATCTTCCAAGGGCAGTGGGGGAGGCAGCAGAAGGTCCCCAGGCTGGCTTGCCACTTCACAGTTGGGCCATCATCCCACATGCATTTTTCTCCTAGACCCACCAGGGCTGTATTATGGGGATCTGGTAACCTGACTACGCTTACAACTTTCCTGATCTTAATGTTCCCTTAACTTGGCCTGGGGTTTTCCTCCTGTCACCAGAGGCAGAGAGCAATCACCACTGGGACTCTCATAGTTGCACCCTCACCATCAGATTCTTCACTCAACTCCATCTGGAAGCATCTGCAGGGAACTCAGCAGGTTTATCACACAGCCTGCTGCCTGCCCTCTGCAGTCAAGAGCAGAGAGTCAGAGAGATGGGAACGAAGATAAAAAGAAAACTACCAACTACCAAGCAGGGACGGACAAGCGGGCAAGTAGTGCCATGTACACATACATACACACACACACGCACGCACACATGCATCGTGGAAGAGAACAGAAGGGGCTCCAGACTGCTTCCTGTGCCTTCTCTTTGCACACGCACAGCCCTCTCAGCTATGAACAGTGTCCTGTTTGGAAAGTAAACATGCCACAGCAATCCTGGCACCTCTGCGAAGTGACTTGGATGCCCACGTGCACCACCTACAGTGCTACCTGAGTGATGAATGTCTCTGGGATGTGAGTGTCAGCTGAGCACATCTGTTGGGAAATGGGCCCCTCCCAAGAACTGGCAGGAATATTATAAAAGGTTCTCTGGCTGTACACTGTTCAGCTCACTGCCTAGCAGGTGGCACGTTGCAGTTGCAGAACTGAGTGAATCTTCCAGTGGAGACAGAGTCTGGTAAGTGTCAAAAAGGGTCTGGGGGAGGAGGTTGGGAATAGCTGAAGTCAGAAGGGAGAAGTGGGCAAGACACAGCCAGCAGGTAGATGTGGAAGGAACCGTGGACAGCACCTTAAGTTTCAAGGGAGCCAGGCTCTCACGATGCTCATGAAGACGGTGAAGACCATGCAAGGGGGTTTTTTGCAAGATTACCCAGATAGTCTGCAGAAGAGCTGTGGTTACAGCCCTGGTTTTTCGGCTCCCCTGGACAGGAATGTTCCCATTCTCTGCGTGATTTACCTGTTTCCAAATGTTAGCAGGGGATGAGAAGCAGAGGCAAGAAAGTGACCAGGATGTGCCTCTGCGTCCCTGGATACTCTAACCCCAGGAGGCACGGACGCATGTGCCACCTGGGTGTTTTCTGATCCATGAGATGTTCATACAATGCTAATAACTATGAGAATATAACTTGAACACCTGTGGTCAAAATAAAATTGGGGAGAGGAAAAGAACCAAGAGGAGATTTTTTTGGACTGGCTTATACCAGCTTCACTGTCTCAATAGCTTCTCCATTTTCCAATTTGGGTGGTCCTTATTCTAGTCAGAGAGCATGGAAAACTACTGATTCTTTCATAGTCTGCTTCCTGCACTACCCATGCTTAATTCCCTGGAAGCACCTGGTTTGGGGTTGTTTCTTTGCTTCCCCTCTTTGTTGGCGGTCCCGCCCCACTACATAGGGTCTGGCTCACTTGTTCACTAAGCCAAATCTGGAAAGCCCAGAGTTCCGCTGCTGGGAACAAAAGGTCTGCTCCTGTTTGAATGGCTGCCTTTTTCCCCACAGGTTCTCCGGGACGAGCTCCGCGATGTCTCAACAGGGCACCTCTTCAGCCAAAGGCTTTTCCAAGGGGTCTTCCCAGGGCCCATCTCCGTGCTCGGTCCCGGCGCCCACCCCAGCACCCTCCTCCTCCTCCTCTTGCTGCCGCGGAGGCTGCTGTGGCTCCGGCTCCAGCGGGGGCTGCTGCGGCAGCGGCGGCTGCGGCAGCGGCGGCTGCGGCGGCTGCGGCGGCGACTCTGGCTGCTGTGGCTCCAGCTCCACCGGCTGCTGCTGCTTTCCCAGGAGACGCCGCCGGCAGCGCGGAGGCGGCTGCTGCTGCTGCGGAGGAGGCAGCCAGAGGTCCCAGTGCTCCAGCAACAACCAGAGCTCCGGCTGCTGCGGAGGCTGCTGAGCTGGCCCGCGGACGAGAGGCACAGGAGCGACCCGCCGAGCCCCAGCGCCCCGCCGCCGGCTGCACCGCACCCCTCCCGTGGCAATAACAGCCCCCGCGTGGGGCTGGGCCTCGGAGTTCGCCCCCTTCCAAAGCTGATTGAACTTTGATGTTCAGAAACCCACTCGGTTCTCAGCCCCACGAAATTCTCTGAACCCCGATGTGATTTTCCTCTTTGGGGATCCAAGAGCCATGGATGGAATAGTGGAATCTTCTCTCTGCAGGGCCTTGCTCATAGCAGGTGCCCAAATCATACCTCCTGAATTGATTGTCCCTTCAAGACAATAATAAAGCTTCTACCTCCTGAGAACACCTGTTCCTATTTATTTCCTATGTATTCCTTCATTCATGTGTTGATTAATCTTATTCTATTACCGCATCCACTATCTTTCACGGGGAAAAATATGCTACAATCCTTGCCCAAATAGCAATGTGGGTTTCGGGTAGCTAATTAGGATAGCAGCGAGCACATGTTGACGGTTCTAGGTATTCTAAGGATGTTGCCTGGCGAGCATCATCTAATTCTGTAATGACTCATCACGGTGGTTGCTGCTGAACACATTTTACAGAAGAGAAACTGAGGTTAAGTAATTTGCTCAAAGTCACTTAGCTGGGCCTCGTGGAGAAGACAGGGCATGTGCCTTATTCAATAGTCTGTTCTCCTCCCTGCTCTCTTTGCTTGGTCCTCCAAGGCTTCCAGGGCCTTGGCATTGAGGTGCTCACCCTCCACCAGGCCCAGACGGCCCTGTTGCTTACCGGTCGGTATGAGCAACTTTTGGGGGCTTTGGAATCAGGACAGTAGCCTGTCTCCTTTTCACTCCTCCTCATCTTCCTCTTTCCTCCTCCTCCATCTGCTCTTCCTCCTTTTCTTCTTCTTTTTCTTCCATTTCCCTTTCTCCCTTCTTCTTCTCCTCCTTCTCCTTTTTCTTCTTCACCATGGAAGATCATGGAGCCTTGCTGGCTGGGATCTTTTTCCAAGCTGTACAGGACTGGGCACTGTCCTCTCCAGGTCTCATCTGAGGCATGCACAGGTTTCTGGGGCCCTGTGGGACTATCATCCTCCAGAGGTGGTAGCTTGGCATGATGGGGTGAGTGTGTGTGTTAGGGGGGCATCCTGAACAGCTGAGTAGGACAGAAACTGAGCCATGTGGGCATAGATTTTTTTTTTAAGAGAGAGAGAGAGAGAGAGAGAGAAAATCAATTTTATTTATTTTTTCATCTGTATATGGTGCTCAGATTCAAACTGGTTCCTGGTGCATGCCAGGCAAGTGCTCTACCAGTAGGCCACTACTCTAGCCTCTGGGCATAGATTTTTTACTGTGCATTTCATCAAGGGGAAATATTTCAGGGAAAAGAAGCCCTCTGCATTGTGTCCATTTTGTTTAGAAGGGAAGAGATAATAATGGTGTTAATACCAGTAATAAAATAGCTATCATTTATTGAGCATTAACTTTTTCCCAGGCACATATATTATCTGACTTAATCCTTACAATTAGCTGAAAAGAAGAACAAACACGAATTTACCTACTCTTTATATATAGGCAAACTGGGGTTCAGATAATTTTAGTGATTGGGAAAAATAAATTGTACAACTAGCAAATAACCAAGGTCCACCGACGGTGAGTGATGGAGATGAAATTTGAACTGTTTGAGAATGAAGTTTATGTTCTCATTCTCTCCTCTCGCTCTCTCTCTCCATATATCTATCATCTATATCTATCTATATCTATCTATCTATCATCTATCTATCTATCTATCTATCTAACTATCTATCATCTATCTATATCTATCATCTATCTATCTCCCAGGGTGTTTTACTACTGAGATACATTCCCAACTCTTTTATTTTTTTATTTTGAGCTCTTGAAACTGGCCTCAAACTTGTGATACTCCCATCTCAGTCTCCCTAGTCACTGGGATTATAGGCATGCATCACCACACTTGGTTATGTTCTCATTCTCGGTGTCATGCTCTGCAGCTTCAGAAGGCCTCTGTGGACACACCCAGGCTCTTAGAAAATTGCAGCTGGATTTCTTAGTTCATGCTGCTTCAGTGACCCAATGACTGGTGAGCTCCGTCATGGCATCCACCCAGCAGCCAGCTGCTGAAGGTGTTTGCTCAGAGGCAAAGCAGAAATGCTCCCTTGATTCATTCAGGCTGTTTGAAGCTGAGGCCAAATGACCTCCTATGGGGAGGCTCTGACAGGCAGTCTTGCTCTGCCAGGGAGATTCCGTGGTACTCAGTGGAAGGTGATTTGTGGAAACTGTTTACAAACAGATGATATCATGGAGAACCTGACTTCTCCATCCTAGTGATATGTGTTGAAGCAACAGGCCCCAGGACCTGATGGACAGTGAGGCAGGAAGGGAGGATCGGCTGACTCAGAGGAGATTGGAAAGCCAATCTGAGGACAAGGGGCAACCCCTAAGCAGGAAGCTGAGGCCTGAGTTTGGGGAAAGAAAGAAGGTGACTCACCAAGAGACATGCGAATCCAAATCGGAGTACCTACCTTTGCACAGGAGGCACACGGACATTCATCAAATAGCCAACTGTAAGGCTGGAGGTTCCACCAGTCCCCATATTTCTGAATCCAACAGGCACAAAGCAGGAAAGCATACAATTACGGGGTTCCACCCTTGCTCATGGGCTGAGGCTACAAGGACTTAAGGGGTGCTTTCAGTTATTTTGATCTCACCACACACTTTTATTACTAGAAGAGAGACTTGGAATTTCAGCTGCTTGGCTCACTGATTTGCTAGGAAGATCTATCGTATAATTCAAACTTGGCATTATTCCATTCCATCTTCACAACTCTCCCATAAGACAAATTTGTCTCATGTTTTCTTGATAAGAACCAAAACACATAGTTGTTAGGTAGCCATCCCAAGATTGCACAGCTTGTAATTGGCAGAACAGCTTTGGACTTAGTGTGTCTGGCTACAAAAACAACATTCTGAACACTGTGCTATGCTATGCATTTCTAAGAAGTAGTCTTAAAATTGGACAGCAGGAGGAGAAAGGGGGTCCAAGGTGGAGGTAGTGGTGTAGAAAGACCTTGGAGGATGCAGCCTTCGAGGAAGAGAGAGGAGGCCATTGTCATGGATGGTAGAGTGTCAATCAAAGAATTCAAATAGTTTCAAATTTGTGCTATAGGATGGTGGGAAATTGCCTCTGAAAGAAGTACTTTAGAAAGATAGAAATTGACCTCTATAAAATCTACAGTACTCTCTGAAATGACTTTAAGATTAACTACAAGTAGAATACTTCAGAAGGGGAAGCGCATGGAGTGGGTACAACTGTAGGCAGGCACAATGGCCCAGACTTTGAACCTTAGCACACAGCAGTGGGTAAGAAAAGGAAATGACAGATGTGAAAAGCATCTGTCCAGAAGAAAGAAGAATAGATAGAATTGGGTGCAGTATTAGGGCTGAGGAACAGGAAGCAACCAGGGTATCTTCTAGGCTTTGTGCTTGGTGACGGGGAGATGATGATTCCATTTGATGTAAGAAGAGAGAAGTCACCAGAAAGAACAGGAGTGGAGAGGAAGAGAGGAAGTTTCATCTAAGCTGTGTTGGGTTTGAGGTGCTGGAAGGACATGACCATGAGTCAGAGTGGTGGGACTGTATCTCCCGACTCAAAATCCTCAAAAACAGATAAATCCTTGAGAAGGGATGTGGTTTTACTGATATGATGAAAGTTATGGAAAAGCAGACTTGGTCTATCTTATTCTTCACGGTGAAATCAGTGTAAGGAATGGGGACTGAAACATCAGAGCCCTGAAATACGTGGTAAGTGAATGAACAAATGAAAGGACAAAACAGAAGCCTAAGAGGTGAGTTAAGGGGGAACTGAGCAGTAAGGGAAAAGTTGAGTTCCAAGTAAAGAGAGTATCGATGATAATGTCATAGAAATTACTCAGGGATTTGACCCAAGGAAATTCACAAAGTTATGTTCAAGTCCTAGGTTTTAGAAATCCAGGACAGGATAAGATTGCAGATGCTAAGGGATGTCGTTCCATCAGTTTAGTCACACAGGACCTCTCTCAGGACCTAGTGACTGATGCATCTGGGTATCTCCAAACCATTGAACAGTTATAGTAAGAAATTCCTTCTGGAGGGATAGCAGTTTCATGTTAATTAGGAGGAACAGGTTGAACAGGCCACCTGACATTCATAGCGCGTAAGGTAAACATCCTGTATTCTGTGGATGATGGTACAGTAGATCAAAATGATTCCGCTCTGATAAATCTGAAATATGTCAACTTGCCTCAGGATGAGTGATAGTCCTAGAAGAGCAAGCATTTCCTCTTAAAAACATTGCACTAGGACAAAAGAGATGGCTTCTAATTGATCTTATTGAATGATGAATCTCATTAAGAATTTATTAGTCCCTGTGCTGGAGCGGTGGCTCAGCAGTTATGGTGCTTGTCTGGCATGCACGGGCACACAAGTTCAAACCTCAGCACCATGTACACAAAAAAGTCTTGGAACAATGAAAGACACATGAAAAACTAAATAAAATTGATTTTCTCTTTTTCTCTCGCTATCCCCCTCTCTTAAAAAAAATTTATTAGTCCCATTGCCAATGATCTAGTTATATCAACTTTACTTGTTTGGAAACTTAATTTGTCATGCTCAGAGATCATTTTTCTTTCTTTTATTTTTCCAAAGACTATTTCTTTTCCTTTTTTTCCCCTCAAAAATCATTTTTTCTAGAATACGAGATTTCATTACAATGCTTGAAAGCCAGGAGTTAAACATCACCCTTCACCCTATCCTTCTAAATAGTTTAGGGTGCATTCCTTACTGCAATCTTTCACTCATTAAAAATGCATTGAATCCAGATAAGATGTAATGCTTTACAATCTAATACTTTTTTAGAGTTATAATGGGAAGGGGAAGGGAGGGATAAGGGAGGGTAATTTGGGGGGCACTCCTGGGGATAATTGCAATATCCAGAATATATACATATTTTATACACATTTTATATTATTTTGTTAAAATCTTGTAAGGTTGCTCAAAATAAAAAATTAAAAAAAATGCATTGAGAATTTACCACATTCTGGGCACTTTATGGTACAAGAAAGTAGCTCTTCTCTAGCATTTTAATGCAAGAGCCAATGTCTTAATACAATGTAATGGGATAAAAGCTTAAAGTCAGCATGTGAGGTCAGTGCCACAGAGGGGAGATGGCTCACCCAGCTAAGGGATGGGCAAAAGGTATTGTTTGAACTTCATCCGTAGGGATGTGTTAGAGTTGTGAAGCTGTGAACACACACACACACACACACATACACAAAATATCCAAGTTAAAGTAAACAACACCAAGTGCAAAGGGCACAGAATAGGTAACCGTGTGCTTTGTAGGAAGCAGTTTTGCATGACTGAATGTGACGATGTCAGGGAATGGATTAAGCAGGGCTTTGTGCCATTCCTTAAAGCTTTTGGAATTGTATCCTTGAGGCATGGTAGACCACGGCATTTGGGGAGCTTTTAAGGTCGCTTTCTTGTGTTTTCAGGCATGTTAAAGATATTTTCATATGTCGAATTTAGAAAGAAAAAAAGCGGAAAAAGGGATCTCTTAAAAACACAAGGGAGGGCCCAATGCAGTGACACACACCTGTAATCCTACGAACTTGAGAGGCTGAGACATGAGGATTGCAAGTTTGAGGCCAATCTCAGCAACTTGGTGAGGCCCTATGCAATTTAGTGAGACCCTGTTTCAAAAGAAAAAAATAAAAATGGGCTGGGGACATGGCTCAGTGGTTAAGTGTCTCTGGGTTCAATTCTGGCACAAAATAGGGGGTGGAGAGTGAGAGAGCATTAGGTTAAGGTTAGAGGAAAAACGTTGTGGGAAGGATGAGAGATGGGCCAGGATGGTCCTGGGGAGTGAAATTACATGCATGCATGAATATGGCACAAGGAAACCCATTAATTTGTATAATTAGTGTGCATCAATAAAAAATCTAAAAAGATAGCTAGCTTAAGCAATGAACACATTAGCTGAGACTGGTGGTACATGCCTGTTATCCAGTTAATTGGGAGGTTGAGGCAGGAGAATTTCAAGTTTGAGGCCAGCCTGGATAATTTAGTGAAAGCCTGTCTCTAAATAAGAAATATAAAGGGGCTGGGGATGTAACTCAATGTAGAGCATCCCTGGTTGCAATCCTTAGGCCTGGGGAGAAAAATAAAAAAAGAAAAGGAAATGGTCACATTAACCTTATCTCTAGTTATAAAACTCTGCTATCTTCTTAGTGTCTTTCTTAAATTTCAAGAGTGCCATTCAGGATTAAGAAATTGTGATAATTCTGTTCAGCCATAAAGAAGAATGAAATTGTGGCATTTGCCAGAAAACAGATAAAAATGGAGAATGTCCATAAGTCAAACTCAGAAACTCAAAGGTGGAATGTTTTCTCTCTTTTGCAGAAGCTAGAATAAAATAAAGGAAAGCAGGAGGGAAGAATAGGATATCACAAAGATAAAGGGAAGATTAGTCATGTAGAAAAAGGAGATTGAGAGGCAGAGTAGAGGGATAGGTAAGGGGAGGAAATGCAGAAAATCATGTTATGGGGCTGGAGCAGGAGCAGTGGCTCACCGGTTACAGCGCTTGCAAAGCATGTGCAAGTACATGGGCTCAAACCCCAGCACCCACGTACACACCTAAGGGTCAGAGCAATGAAAACCATGTGAATAACTCAATAAAAATTGATTCTCTCTGTCTCTCTCACTCTCTCTCACTGTCCTTCTCTCTTTAAAAAAAAAATCATGTCATGTGCATGTATACCATCGGAAATTTCACCTTCATGTATGTGTAAAAAAAACTAATCAAATATAAATGAATAGATGAGTGGAAAGATGTATAGTGGAGGAAGGAAAATGGGGGAGGAGAGGGAGGATACCAAGGAAAAGGGGGAGGGAAAATTTGGGCTCTCATGAACTGAAATTAAATTTCATACAAGTATGAGCTTGCTGTGATGAACTCAACTATTATGTATAACTTTCTACAGACAAATCTCATCCATTTATTCATACATTTCTCCCACTTATTTGAGGACTTAATACCTGTTAGTCTACTTGGTTAGGATTTCAAATATTGAGATGCTACTTGGGTAAATCCTTTATGTGGTGTCTCTGAAATATCTCTAACCCTGCAATTTCCTGCACAGTGTAGTTCAAAAACCTCTGATTCTCATGGAGTAGTTTCATTTTGATATCTCAGACACATCTCCTAATAAACACAACTGGTGTTTATTCATTTAAATGAGTTTCTCCTTCAGATTCCTCTACTTCACAGGGTGGGTCACTGTCACCATCCACTCTGAAAACTGCAGTGAAATCTTTTTCCTTTCAGTTGATTTTTGCATCTAAACAGAGCCCCAGATTTATTTCTTTTTCCTTCCCAGCATATCTTCCTTTCACCCTTTTCTTTCTATATCTACCACCATCGTCTTTTAATCAGGGAAATGGTCAGGTAATTTGGAAGTAAAAGACTGTGCAAGACATTTTCTTATGGTGCCAGAGGTGGGTAGAGGTAGAAATCTTAACCCATGCAGACACAGGGCAGGAACAAGGGGATAAATATTACTGTTCAATATTATAACTTCATCACACACCCTCAGTTAGCCACCATTCTTTCTTCTGTTTTATCATGTAACACTTGCCACGTTATTCACATTTTCATCCTCTCCCATCATTGATTTAGATCATTCTTCCCCTCTGCATTTAATTTCCTTGTTCCAGAACTAAATACTTTGGCAGTACTTTCAGCCACTATTGGTTAGAGGTAAAAATCAATCTTCATCTGAAAATAGCTTAATTGATATTTTAGCTGGATATAGAATTCCAGGTTGGCAAATATTGTCTCTGTTCACTTTTGAGATATTCTTATACTATATTCTGAGAGAGTTGAGAAGGATGCTTCCAGCATAATTTTCCTTTTTGGGGGGGGGTAATCTGTTTAATCTTCTAGCACTTTTTACAATATTCCCCTGAGATTTGTGTTTCTGATGATTTGTGACTTTTCATTCATTCTTGAAAACATATAGCTCATCATTCTTTTTAGAACTCTCATGTAGGACGTTTGCCTTCTATTTTCCAGAAATCACTGCGTATGAATGAAATCATTTCTACACACAGTCAGTCCTCTATCTTGGGTTCTGCATTCATGGACTCAACCAACTGTGGATTGAAAATACTTTAAATTCTTTGCATCTGTACTGAACATGCATAGAACTTTTCCTTGTCATTATTCCCTAAACAATACAGCAGAACAAAATTTTACAATGCATTTACATTGTATTAGATGTTGTAAATATTCTAGAGATGATTTAAAGTATAAAGGAGGATATGTGTAATTTATATGCAAATACTGTGCCATTTTACATAAGGGATTTGAATATATCCTGGAACCAACCTGCCATGCATTCCAAGGGATTACTGCCCCTCCTTTTTTTTCAGTACTGGAGATTAAACCCAGGCTAAGCAAGCACTCTACCACTGAGTTACATCCCAGTCCTCACTGTCTTTTAGTTCATGAATTCTCTTTTTACTTCTTTTTGTTTTATTTTATATAGGTATATATGTACACATGTATATATTTTGGTAGAGGGGATTAGATTTAGGGGTGCTTTAATACTGAGTTACAACCCCAGTTTTTTTTCTTTTTGGAAGAGAGAAAGTTAATTTTACTTTTTCATCTGGTTTTGTTTTTTTCTCCACTTAGTTGTATATGTGGTGCTGGGGATCAAACCTATGTGCTTGTGCATTCCAGGCAAGTGTTCCACCGCTGAGTCACCTCTCCATCCCCTAAACCCCCAGTTCTTTTACAGAAAACTATTTTATTCTTTTTATTTTGAGACAGGGTATCACTAAATTGCTGAGGCTGGCCTTGGATTTGTGATCCTCCTGCCTCAGCCTCCTGAGTCCCTAGGATTATAGGTGTATGCTGCTGCACCTGACTTCTTTTCAACTATTTTTAAAGTATCAGTTGCACTTAACTGTTAATTTACTCCCATACCTATGTCCCCTTCCTTCCACATTAATAAAACTAATTTTTAGTGGAATCCATGGCTGCCTAGAATAAATACCTCATGCTCTCTTGAAGCTAACCATGGCTACGTGTCTCAGTTCTGGGCTATAGTTTGCAAGCGGAACTTTCCGTAGGACATTTTTTCAAAGGATAGACTCATATACTTTGCTGCTTTCCTTCTTCATCCATGTCTCCTTCTCTTCCCTTGGGATGTGTATCAGTGGCTGGAACTGCATCTTGAACCAAAAGAACAAGTGTCACCTACGAGGAGTTGCCACAAACGGTGGAAGAATCAGTCCCAGAGGCTGTGGAGCCTAAATGCCAATGCTGTATGGCCAAGATGCAGAGTTTTATGTGAGAAACAAACATTTTACATGTGAAAATCCTACCTCATTAATCTTCTCTGTTTTCTTTTATTTTTAGCCAAATCTAACCTTAATCTACACCATTTATTGATTTTTCAAATGTTAATGAATATCTAATTTCTGGTAGTTCTATTTGGTTTTTTCTTCATAGTCTCTTTAAATGTTCTTATGTTTTAAATTCTCATTTATTGTTTTTAATCTTTTAAAAAGATTTTTTTCTTTTCCTTTTCAAGAAAGAGAAAGAGAAAATCAACTCTATCTAGTTTTTCATGCGGCTCTCATTGCTCTGACATCTAGTTGTGTACATGGAACTGGGACTCAGACCCGTGTCCTTGCGCATGCCAGGCAAGCACTATAACCGCTGAGCCCCTGCTCCAGCCCCGTCTTTAATCTTTTAAAACATATTAAAATGGTTTTATTTTAATTTTAATTTTTATTAGTGCATTACAATTATATGCAATAGTACTTTATTTCTTTCGAGCAGGTGTAGGTTCAGCAAGATTGAGAGGAGGACATAACATCTCCTACCAGAGTGGGACATTTGTTACAGCTGATGAACTTACACAGATACATCATAATCATCCAAAGTCCATTACATATATAACAGAAATATTTTCATAATATTTATCTGGTAGGGAGGGGCAGGAGTGGTTGCTCAGCTTGACTTCCACGCGTGAGTTTGAACCCCAGCACCACATACACAATGAAGTCTCGGAGCAACGAGGCCACAGGAAAAAATAAATAAAAATTGATTCTGTCTTTCTCTCCCTCTCTTTCGCTCTCTCCTTCTCTCTTAAAAAAAATTACCTGGTAGTTCTTTAATCTGAAATTTCCTGGTAGTCTAGTCCTTCTGTTTATACTATTGGTTGCCTCTCTGTGAAGATGAATTCACTATTTAAAACAACAAAAACAAACAAAAGTCCACGTTGGTGAGACTTCATTTGTGGGCATCCTGTGGGGCGTATATTGGAGACAAGTCCCTCTAGATTAATTACGCATCTGTTTCTGCCTGGTGTCCCCGCCATCTGTCACTTGCTTAAGATCAATTTGTATGGCAATCACCGAGCTTGGGGACTCTCAAACCGCTGTACTGTATCCTTTGACAAAAGCAGCAAGCAAACACGAGGTGTGCGCCATGGCTCTAAATTTTAAAGGCTTATTCTTTGCACTCCTCATAAACCCAAGGTAAGACAGACGTCTTCTTTGTGTCTTGTAGCATTCTTTCTCTGGTCCATCTTTTTCAGCGAGGATGTCTCTTTTATTGCTCCTGAATTGAGTCTCTTCTCTTTATGATCTTAAATGCCTAACTCCTAGAAGAAGACCCTGGGGCAGGTGCCATATCAATTTATGGGCTTCCTATTTTGGTTTTGGTTTTCAGTTCCTCCTTTCATTATGGGTCATAGAAATTTTTTCTTACTCTCTTGCAAGGTTACCTATGCATTAAGAAATATTTGTTAGATTTTATCTAATACTTGAAAGGGTTATAGCATACAGATTTTAAAGTGTTCTAATAAAAAGTCCTGCGGGAACTCTGTAGTTCATGCTTTGGAAATTCTAGACTGTCTAAGTTGTGCACAGGGAAACCAAAGCAAACACTTTCTGCCCTATTTTTAGGGGCAAGTATGCCCTAGAGATTGCTCTACTGGAGGAACCATTGGTACTGGATGTAAAAGAATCTCAGAAGAATGCCAAAGCCCTGGGGCCAATGCTTGGTTCTTATTCCGCTGTTAAACATGGCAGATCTCTTATAGGACTGCTCGATGCTAAGCTTCTTGAGGACAGGAAGAGATTGTGTCCTATGCCTCTTGAAGTTCCTCAGCCTGCTTGGCACTATGGTTTTATGTAGAAGTTGCTCAACACCATTGCTGATTGATTGTTCACAGCACAAACTGTATAATTTAATCCTTGCTTTATACTTTTTACTCATCAGAAAATTATATCAAGGCGTGGTGCATTTCAATATAAAGGAGCACATTAACTCTGAACTCCACCCAGCCCAGAAACAGATGAAAAATGCCTGGGCTCATTTTTGGCATTATATCCATTCCGTAACTAATTTATAATCAATAATCAAGTAGAAATGATTAATGTATTGCCTGCTTATTTCAAAATATGCTTTAAACAACTTTAGGGGTAAGTAGTCCAGAATTTATGATACTGTAAGCATTCGATGGGTTTCTTCCAGACCATGTAATCACTCATTCAGTGCAGAAAAAAAGAAATACGTCTTCAGGGACCTGGTTAATACTGAACACATCTAGCAATAGGATGTTAGGTTTGCTTCACATAAAAATTTATTTCATTTTGAAAAAAATAATTTTTAAGAAAATATTTATATTAATTTTTTTAAAGAAAGAGGGGATAGTGAGAGAGAGAGAAAAAGAGAGAGAGAAGCAATTTTTACTTAGTTTTTCATGTGACTTTCATTCCTTGGACACTCATTGTGTACTTGTGCATGCCAGGCAAGTGCTCCAACTGCTAAGCCACCGCTCCAGCCCCTATATTAAATTTTTATAATGAAGTAAAGTTTCCTCTTATTACTAAGTAATTGTATTTGTTATAGAAAAATATAAGTATAAATAAGAAATAGATAACTCATAATTCTTTCATCCATAGATAATCATTTTTATACCCAACAGTGTATTCTTCCAGATTTTTCCTTATGAAAACTTTCTGTTAAAAATACTGAATTTAGATTGTGAATGCTATTTTTTATCTGACATTTTCACCCAAAAACATAATCGCATCTTTTCAAGACAGCAAACACTCATCCATAGCCTGCTTTTCATGCCTGAATAATTTTCAGGGATAGTCCACTATTTAAAAGCTCCTTATTGCTGGCCATTCTCTTGCCTTTGATTCTTTAGTGTAATTAAACAGGCATCATTTATTCATTCAACAAATATTTATCAAGCCCCTTAATTCTGCCCAGCACTCTCCTAGGAGCTGAGAATTTAGAAAGGGGGGAAAAGTTCCTGCCCTCAATGTTTATTTCTGAAAGGGGGACCAGGAGATTGAAAATACGTAATCAGACCACGGATAAGATAATCACAAACAGTGATAATTGCTATGAAGAAAATAAAACAGGGCAATGAGATACAGAGTGTCAGGGTCCAGTGTACAATTTAGTCAGGGAAGATAGTCACATAGCCACAGGATAAACCTTAGGTGAATGAACCTGTACAGATGGAATTTTTTCTTTTTCTTTCTTTCTTTCTTTCTTTTTTTTTTTTTAAAGAGAGGAGGACACTGAGAGAAACAGAGAGAAGCAATTTTCATTGAGTTTTTCGCATGGCTTTTGTTGCTCTGACACTCAGCTGTGTACGTGGGTCCTGGGGTTTGAACCCATGTACTCGAGTGTGCCAGGCAAGCACCATAACCGCGGAGCCACCGCTCCAGCCCCAGAATTGCTGCATTTTGTACTATTTCAACCTCCCGCCATGGTGGCATGATGACCTGTGCCAGTCTCCTGTCCTCAGCCTGGCTTCTACTTTTTGGCTCTAGTTCTGTCCTCTGGATCAACTCAGAACCATCGGCTTTCCCTTTGCCTCATCACAAATTGTCCCTCACGTGCATAAAGCCCGACAGTTTACAAAGAAGTTTCACCTGCTAATTTAATGAATTCATCATTTTATTTTTATTTTTTTATTATGGAAATACTCAAATTCTTACAAAAAGAGATATAATAGGACAATGAGCCCTCAATGAACCCTGAGATGGCAAAAAAATATTAACATTTTTGGGGGCTGGAGGGGTTGCTCAGTGGTTATGGCTCTTGCTAGCCTGGCATGTATGAGGACTTGGGGTTTGAAACCCATTACCAACTTTACACAATGAAGTGTCGGAGCAACGAAAGCCACGTGAAAAACTAATTAAAATTGATTCTCTCTTTCTCTCTCACTGTCCTTCTCTTTCTTTAAAAAAAAAATTAACAATTTGGAAATAGTTCATCTACCCTGGCCCATTGCTTTCCCCCTTCCCCTACACTATTTTAAAACAAAGTCCAAAATCACATCTTGTACTATCCAAAATCTATAGTATGTATCTTTAACCATAATGAGATTTCTCATTTTTTATATAATTTCAAGGTCATCGCTATTCCTAACAGAATTAACAATACTTGTTTAATATTACAAGATGTCTAGTTTGTGTTCACATTTTCACAACAATCTAAAAAATGTGCTTGCATGCATGTTAGAGCTGGTTTGTTTGAACCAGGATGCTAGCAAAATCCACATATTCATATTGATATGGGTTCATATTCATATTGATATGAGTTCATCAATATATAAGCTACATCCACACCATTTACTTAGCATACTCTTAAAATTACCTTATTGATATTAATAAAAATGAACAAGATGCTTTTCTTCAAAAAAGGAAACTGTTTATTCATCTTGAACAATTTTTTCTTATATTAAATTTGACTGAGTGCTTTGTTTCTTGGTGTTATTATCTTTCTTGTGAGGTTCCCAAATCCCTAGTAGTTCTTGCAAACTTACATAATTATCTAGAAGCTTAAATTAAATCCAGGTTCAATTTTTCTTGGCAATACATCATCAGATGTGTCATTGTACAATTATTATTGAACCATAAAAAGAAAAATATTGTTGGGGTTTTCTACTTCCAGTGATGGTAAGACATACAGATTTGAGTATTGTTAGTATTATCCTATTTCATCTACCCATTTTAGAGTTCCCCAGAAACCTTTCAATTAATGGCATAAACATATCTCAATGATTGTTGGTAGAGCAATTATCTCATTAGGGACTAATTAAATGGTGATTTTCAATTCTATCACTCATTCTTCATTTACTTTAATTTTTTAAATCTCATCAACTATTTGGTAGTCTGGAATAACAATTTATATGGGAAAGAGAATAAATGCTAAATTATTTCTCTTACTATTTTTCAGAATAATGAATGGGTGGCTTAGGAATTTCCAAAGATAACTTAAAAATTATTATGGACTCATGAATTTCTCTGTTTTGACATGTACTGATCAGTTGCAATGATTAGTAGTCCAATTTTTTAGCCAGCGGGAGTCCTTGAAAATTGCCTTCTATGTTTTTGACACATGATAATACTCTACCTTAGCATTCTTGCTCTCTGGTATGGTAGATGTTCAAGTACATCTTGCGTGTTAAGCATCTCAGAGGTAGACGCCAGTATTTCTCCAAGAAGTCCTACTTTTTTTTGGTGGGCAATGGTATTTAAAGGCCTTAATATGGATGCTATGGACGTAAAATGCTACTAATTTTTTTTTTGTTGTTGTTGTTTCTGCCAGATCTTTTTGGTGTCAATTAGAAAAAAATATTTTTAAAGTGAAAATCAATAATTAATAATGACATTTCCAATTCAAATTTTTTTTCACTATGCATATATATATTTTATTTTATTTTTTTTAATTTTTTATTTATTATTATTTTTTTGAACAACCTTACAAGATTTTAACAAAATAATATAAAATGTGTGTAAAATGTGTAAATATTCTGGATATTGCAATTATCTCCAGGAGTGCCCCCCCCAATTACCCTCCCTTATCCCTCCCTTCCCTTTCCCTTTATAATTCTAAAAAAAAGGTATTAGATTGTAAAGCATTATGTGCTTAACTTCTTTGATTCTATGATTGTATTTTTTCTCTTATGTTGAAAAAGCAAGTCTTTTTTGGTTTCTCCTACCATGTAGATATCTTAATTTCCAAATGATAATGCTCACACAATTCTTGATAGGATCTTTCAATGCTCTGTAAGTTTCTTTCGTTCTTTCTTTTTTTCTTTTTCTTTTTCTTTTCTTTTCTTTTTTTTTTTTTTAGCTCATTTGGTCCTTGGCATAGAGTGGTAGAGTAAAAGTAATGCTTTAAAGTTATTTGAGATAATTATTTTCTGAGTGAAATTACGCCATCAACTTGACACAGAAGTTAGACACATTAGTTTGTTTGCTTTTGATATTTAAAGATTTTTAACAATTTTATTTTTACTCTTGTAAATAACATTTATATTAATTCAAAGTTAAAAGCTAACAAATAAGGTGCATTCAACCAAGTCCAGCTTCAGTCCTCCTCCCTGTTCTGTATTAATTTTATTAGTTTTCAGGCTTAGCCCACATTTTCTTTAAGTCATTATCTTTCAGTCTTGTTTTCAACCCTTTCTTGTAAGCAGGAAAGAGATTATTAGTACCTTGGTAATAGAGGAAGTAGCACCGCCCTGTTAGACTCCAGCCACCGAATTCCAATCCAGTGCTGGGTCTTCTGCCCCACACTGCCCTCTACAGACGACCCAGAGAATTTCAAGGAGAGGCGGTCATGAGTTCGCCCTTAGGTTAGACATCCAAATTAAAGACTTCTTGCTTCAATGATGATTCCACCTACTCTAGAATTATGTGAAATAAGTATGAGAGCTATTTTTGGACTCCAGGTAGTGCTTAGTGTGTAGAAAAATATGTATGACTAAATGCATGTACGTGTATTGTTGGGAGAAACAACCATCCTTAAAAGCTGTTATTTTAACATCTGCTACAATGATGCTGGATTGAGGCACAGGATGGCATTATCCCTGCGATCACCCCAGAGGCAAGTGTGATTGCAATTTACAAGAAGAAAGTAGCTTTAAAATTAATGGGATGACAGTTCAGGAAACAGTTGTAATTTCTTGAAGTTTCAATTGTAGTGTGGGTTCTTAACAACAAAAATTTGTGAAATGAAATGTTCTACTAAGTTAAAATGACAACAGTTTAAATTTTTTGCTTTCTAACGCAATTTAATTTTAAACTGTATTGAACACTAGGCAGAAAA